>JBBPDC010145412.1:0-23050 GCA_037974485.1 Hemigrammopetersius urotaenia
TTTAATATATTTTGATGTTCCTCTGTTCTGTTGTGACAATAAAAGAAACAAGTTTCTTTTTAAAATGCATTATCATAATATGTTAGTTAAAACTCATAAATAACTACAAATAACTAATGTTAGGGAAATCTGTTAATGTTTTGTTGCGCGTTTATGAAATAAAAAAAAAATATATATATATCGGCCGATATATCAACAAATATTTGTATCGGTATCGGCCTTCAAAATCCTTTATCGGTCGGGCTCTATTCTGCATATATATATTTTATAATAACTTTTTCAGTGTACAGCTTTCTCTTCCTGCTATTATAGATGTATTCTTTTATATTATATACATTATAGATTATTTGAAAAGCTAGGGCTTTGCAAGACCATTTGTTTTTATGTATGATTGGGGTCACCTACAGGGAACGTCACATGGTGGGACCGTTATTTTCCAAAAGTCTTTCAGGGTGTGTTGAAAGGGTCTTAATCAAAAATCTGGTGCAATAAATTCTCTGATCTGATCAAGCAGTCATTCATGGGGGCATTTTTACATTAAATTCCTCATATTGCTGTGGATAAAAGTGTCTGCCAAATGAATGAAACTTTTCAGGATAGTGTGAGAACCAGAGAAGAGTTCTAAGTGCTAAATCTTTATGTAGGAATTGTGAAAGACCTGCATCAGGAGAGGAGATGCATAGATGAGTCTTCAGCAGGTTTTTGAAGGTAGAGAGGGATTTTTACCTCAAATATACTGTGTACTATACACTGTGTATAAAGACTGTTGAGACAAGACTATACATCTTGTAAGTGTGTGTGTGTGAGGGGGTTGTAAAATGAGATAATAGACGGCTGGCTTGGTGAGACAGTATAATGGAAATGGAGTTAAACCACAAAAGTGATGTAGTGCTCGGTCTCTTACACACACATAAGAAACCATCTGTGAACAATGTGGGGGTAGCAACAGCTTGTGTGTGCGTGCGTGCGTGCGTGCGCACAGCTGTTTCTGGCTGTGATGAAGGAACACACCCAGGATTTGCAGCTGGCATTGTGTTGGAGCTGCTGGCATCGGATGTGTACGGATGTGGATGGGTACTACAGTGTTCAAATCTCTATAAATTGCTGATTAATTTGACATAGAATCACACTTAAATCAGGCATGAAAATTATGGTCAAGAGTTGCATCTGTTTTAGAGGAACATTTTGCAGATGCTTGAATCAATAATTTAATTATTTAATTAAAAGAGAAAAATGTTTTTGGGGGAGGGTGAGAAATGAATTTTTCTCATCTAATGACTGAACATAAACCTTATTTCATACTACAGTGATACAATAATGATATAATCATGACTTTTTACAAATGAATGTAATTCGATTTAAACCCACGTGCCTTTTTTGTGTGTGTGTACTGGTTTGTCTTTTTTACCCTCAGGCCATTCATCATTCTTATTGATTAGCATATTGGTAAAAAAGGGGTTTGAACTAGATGCTGACTCATAAAAGTATTAATATAGGCTGATTTTCACAACTAGCATTTGTAAAAATGTCAACAATGATACACCAATACAGATTGGTTGCGGGGGTCCTATTGCATTGCATAATTAAACATTTGTAAAATGGACATTGATGACCCTGATACACGGCTAACATGGTAGAAGGTAGCTGTGTGCATCACATTAACAGACGTTTTGACGTCGGAACCATGCTCATATTTCAAATGCTGTAAGCGGCTCCAAAAATGGGTGGAATAAAAAAAATAATAATAAAACTATATATTGTATGTCTAAAGAGTCCATTTGTCATACGTGTGCACAGCACACATTTGTTCTCTGTGTTTAACCCATTCACCAAGTGAAGAATTAGCCAGGCAGTGACGCAGTGTGTGGGCACAGTGTATGGGCATAGGATTTGAACCCACAACCTTCTGATTGCAAGGGCAACTCCCTAAACACCAGGCCAGCCATTACACTAATAAATGTTTTATTTGCTTTAATTTAATTGCTTTATTGTGAAAACATAGCAGCACAGACATGATTGCCAGAAGCTATGTAAATATGATTTATTCATCCATCCTTCCATCCTTGTGCTATACCACTCTTCTCATGTCCAGATGTCTACAGAAGGAATAAAGGTTAATGTAAAGACAGTCATGAAGCGGCTTTAAAAGTTTATAGGATTGGTTTCTCAGACATGGATTCAATGTGTCTTCAAAAACAATGTTATGTCTGTCGTGCGTGTGCAGATAAAGGACTCCCTGCTGCAGGAGCTCCAGCAGAAGGCTGAAGAAACAGAGCTGCTCCACAGGGAGCTGCAGATGCTGGAAACCGAGCGAGTCCGTCTGTCTCTGGTGGAGGAAAAACTCTTGGATGTCTTGCAGCTCCTCCAGCAGCTTCGAGAACTGGTCAGTCTGAAACCCTGTAGGGTCACACTTTTCAAAATCCAGTTATCATCTCATACACTATATGGACAAAAGTATTGGGACCTCTTTATTATAGAATACTTCCAAAAAAGGACAACCTTAATGCTTCAGCATGCCAAGATATTTTGGACAACGTCATGCTTCCAACTTTGTGGACACAGTTTGGGGAAGAACCTTTTCTATTCCAGCATGACTGTGTCCCAGTGCACAAAGCAAGCCCCATTAAGACATGGTTGGAAGAAGTTTAGTGTGGATGAAGTTGACTGGCCCACACAGAGCCCTGGCCTCAAGCTCTGACCTGGAACGGAGATTGTGAGCCAGGCCTTCTCGTCCAACATCAATGTCCGAATGCTGTACAGGGTGAATGGGCACAAATTCCCACAGAGACTCCAAAATCTTGTGGAAAGCATTCCAAGAAGAGTTGAAGCTGTCGATTCCATATTAAAGTCTATGTATTTGATTGCAATGTCATTAAAGCCCTTGTTTGTGTAATGATCAGACATCCCAATACTTTTGATCTAGAGCAGTGGTTCCCAAATTGGTCCTTACTATCCCTATACACAGAACATTTTTGCACAATACCATATAGCACAGAGTAATACAAACCTGGATGGGGGACCCTGAAGACTGGTTTGGAAACCACTGATTGAGATGTTGTGGAGGAAAACAGTGAACCTTGAGCGCTCACAAACCAGTCACCAGTTCATCACCTTTCCTTGAACCACTGTTTCAGTGGATGTGGTGTTTTGAGTGGGGGCGGGATGCAGAAAAACAGTCTAAATATTCACATGCCTTTTTAAAAATAGGAATACAAATGATGGATGAAAATGATATATACTGACTGCCTAATATGCTTTCAGAATGTCTCGAGAAGGTCCTTGGGGAAGATTTTACTGAGCACGCTGGAATCCTGTAGCGATCCGCAACATGGTAGGACTGGAGCCCTTGTTTTTTTCTGAAAGGCTTGACTTCCTCTTATTTTACCTTAAAGAACTATTTTATAATGGTTATAATACTCTTGAGTATACATTATATGAGCAAAAGTATTGGGACACGTTTGTCACAGTTTGGGCTAGGTCCCTCACTACCTTTTCTATTCCAGAATGACTGTTCCCCAGTCCACAAAGCAAGCTCCATAAAAACATGGTTGGATGAGTGTGGAAGAACTTAACTGACCCACACAGAGGTCTGACCTCAACCCCATCTAACACCTTTGAGATGAACTGAAACAGAGATTGCGAGCCAGGCCTTCTCATCCAACATCACTGTCTGACCTCATACGTGTTTTACAGAATAAATGGGCACAAATTCCTTCTGACACACTCCAAAATCTTGGAAAGCATTACAAGAAGAGTGGAAGCTGTAAAGGGGGACCAACTCCATATTAAATCTATGTTTTTGATTGTAACGTCATTAAAGTTAAGGGGGTGTAATGGTCATGCGTCCCAATACTTTTGTCCAGCCATTCTTGTTACAAAAAGCATGTTTTCGCTTCCTAGCTATAAAAGCACACATTGGAAATCTTGGCAAAAAGCTGGTTTAAACACCTAAAGGGTTTGAGTTCTGATATCAAAAGGACCATTAAAGAAAATGGCAAGGTCTAAACAGCTTCCTATTGAATGTGTTAAATTTTAGTAAAGCAACAACAAATTAACTCATTTGTTTTACAACTATGAAAAGGAGTCCCTGAATTTTTGACCGGATGTGTGTCTCTGAACAGCAGATTCTAATTTCAGACAATGTTCTGAAAGCACAGTGAGCATGATCCATGTCTTCCCCCCCCCCCACTCACAGGGAAGGCTCATATTCTGGAGGTGCTGAACGCCCTTTGTCATGAACTGGCTGCGTGTGAGATCCTCTCCAGCAGCGCTCCATTAGAGAAAGCCCCGAGTCACCAATCCCTTACCAACTCCCTCCTCATCTCCTGCTGAGCGATCCTGCCCCCTGCTGGTTAAATGGCACCAGGAACCAGGAACTCTTTTGCAGCAACTTCCTTCTAATTCCATCTCAGTGTGCACTCAGTCAACTTTGTAGTCGTCTTGTTTATATTTTTGTGTCAAGTTTGTCTTTTTTGCTGTTTGGGATGAGATTCAAGTCATGAAGTGGGATTTCAATGAGTGGAGGTAGCTCAGATACTTGCCTCTGGACCAAGAGGTCATGGGTTCGAATCCTACCTTCAGCATACCATCACTGGGTCCCTGAGCAAGACCCTTAACCCCAAGTTGCTCCAGGGAGAGACTGCCCCCTGTAGGTAGGGAATAGAAGTTGCTTTGGATAAAAGCGTCTGATAAATGCCGTAAATGTAAATGACAGGACAAGCCAACTGTGAGGAAAGACTGGACAGTGCAGACCTGGCTTAATGGAATACTCCAGGGATTTCTACCCTAATATATGTCTATATTCTGTATCTCTCAGACCAGAAATTGCCATAAACGCCAAGGTGGCACAGTGAGGAAAGCCGTAATCTCACAGCAGGCCCTGGGTACGATTCCTGGCTGGGCGGCTGAGGGTCCATTTATCATGTGTGAACACATAAGCTATTCACCAAGAGAAGTAGCGAGCAGCCAGGAACACAGCGTCCAGGGATCAGTGTGGGGATGGTACCTTACTCAAGGATATCTCAGTGGTGCCAACATCAGTAGGGATTTGAACCCACAACATTCCGATTGCAGGGGCAACTCCCTAACCACCAAGACAGCAGCTGCCCTCTAGCTGTTCTTCCTGTGCCTGCTTGGGATCTGTTGGGTGCAGATGATGGATGGATGAACAATTTGATGGTTTCAAGACTAAAACCCCGTTTCACTTGAAGCTCTTTTATTATAGTAACTAGTGTTCAGCCTGCAGACAGTTTGTTGTATTTGTGTGCTTGTCGTCTTGCTGTCTGTGAAACAATTAGGAGGGTTTTCATTTCCTGAGATTTCTTGTAAAGACCAGGGGAAAAGGTGGCGATTGGACCAGTATCGACTTTCTTAAAGGGCCCATATAATAGAAAACCAAATTTGTGGAAATTTATGTAAAGGAGTAACCCTTCAGGAAAATGTACATCAAATGTGCTTTTACAGACAGTTGATGTATGTATGTATGCAAATGTGTGTGTATATATATTACATATATAGATAGATACACACAACATATTGTATTATGATTATAAATCGATATGGGCCCTTTAAATGATCCAGCTACCATTCAGGAATCCTAAATACATTTTGTGTGCTAAAAGAAGCTAGTTTCATTTGTGTTGCGCTGAATCCATTGGACTCATGACTCAGTGCCTTCAGCCTATATTTAGGTACTGTTCTGGGATTAAAGTGATGTAAATTGGAGCTTTTTTTTGTCAGAAATACCTCAGGTAGTCTATGTGCAGCTCTAAATTGATCATTTTGAGGTCATGGGCCTCAATTTACATTACATTCCCTCTGAAGGAAAAAGAATTTAACAGAAAATAGCCACTGCTTCAAAATAAGCTTAGGTATGTTTTTTTTTTCTGTACACCTTTTGTAATTTGAAATTACTTTCAGCACTTTTTTTTATGTTTACAGCTCTGTTTTAGTGTTGCCGTTTCGGACATTTTTGGGTTATTGATTAATTTTTTTAAAAGCTGAAAGTAATGCATAACCCTTGTGGAAACCCTGAAAGTAGAGCCTTGCCTTTAAGAACATGCGTTGTTAATGCTAAAAGTCTTGTAACCAATATCATATTGTATACTCTTAACAGTTGTACATAAAAATATGATTGTTTAGATCGAAATAGATGCTATATGACGGTCCATTCTTAATGGTCACATTTTTCAAATTGACAGCAGAAGCAGTCTTAATGTAAATAATGTAGCAATTTTCTGTCAGTACTCTTTTTAGGAAAAATGTGTTCTCATTCTAAATGTGATGTTCAAATACATTTTACATGTTTTGTAATTATGTGGGCAGATTTTCCAGTTCAGCATGTATTAAACATATATTCAAACAAGAGGATCCTTCCAAATGGGATGCTCTAATGGCACAAACTCTGCCAAAAACTCTAGTTAAGGTCACATCATAGCAATGAAACAGCAGGTTGACAGTATTGGCCATTACATATGTATAATTTGGGGGTTTTGGGGCATTTTTTGTTGCACATTGTGCAGATTAAGGTATTCTTGGTCAGCCTGGTGTTGCCGAAGCTGCAAATATTCATGTTACTTTTCCGAAAACAAGTAAAACTTTGCAATCATTGAATTTTCATGTCTGTTCAGTTGATAACTCATTAATCACCTGTATACAAGTAAACAGACACTTTTTAAAGTGGCTCTTTATAGTCATGTGTGAACACCACAGTCGGAAATGCTTTTTCTGTGTTTAACCCATTCACCCAAATGAAGCAGGGGGCAGCCGGTGCCTGGGGAGCAGTGTGTGTGTTGCCACTAGCAGTCCTGGGATTCAAACCCACAACCTTCTGATCGCAGGTGAAACTGCCTTAACCGCTAGAACACCAGGTGAACACAAAGATCGTGTATAGTTTTGATAAATTCCCACATAACAGAAATAAAGAACACAAACAAACCCGGAGCTAATCATATGATGGTTTATACACACGTGTTTCAAACATACACATATTTTTATTTAATTTTTTTTCTTTCTCTTTTTTTGGTTGAAAACATCTAAAAAGACCTGTTTTTCAGCGTTAAATAAAGTCAAAAATAACGAACAATTCTAGAGCTTAAATCAATATAATAAAAAAAAAAGGTTGAAAGGGGAAAAACATGCAAGGTATTGTCAAACCCTACACTGAAGTTTTGGACAGAAGGCAAATGCGTCAGAGAGCAATAGAAAGGAAAGAAGCCTGATAGAAAATAGAATACAATTATGTGCTAGAATTATTCGAGTTCTAAATTGAAACTGTTTTGTTTCATTTGTGCAAAAGAAGCATATTCATTTCTATTTATTAGTTACAGTATGCCAAAAAAAACCTCACCTGCCATCTATTTAGTGTAGTGTTCTTCTGGCCCATATACAGTACAGACCGCTGTTTCACTGGAGTTAACAGTAAAAACACACACAGGCTACATTCATTCTCAATTTAGGTTTGACCGCTATAGCTGTATTTAGTCATATGCAAAAGTTTGGACACCCACAGTCAAATGATGTTTTGTTGATTTCTGCATGAAAAGTACACATTCTCTGCAGAGGCCACACTTATGCATTATTTTTTTGACCAAGTGTTAAATGTATTAACAGTAACTGCATCAAAATGAGCAGAGGTTTGTTCTCTGTAGACGAGGAGTATGTATTCCAACTTGTCATTTTGCATACGACTGTACAAATGGGCCCAATCCTGCAAAACCTGGTGGCAGCAAACCTGTATTTAGCCTAAATGAGAAAACTGAACGGAAATGGTGTTAGATGCACATACAGATAAGCCTTATGCCTAAACCAAAGGCATAGTTCACCATAAAAAAATTTCAAGTCACTCATATCCCTCTTACCTCAAATTTACTTAAATCGGCCAACGGATGTTTGTGCTTCTTTCATTTTGCACTGGAGCTGCAAGACAAGTGACCCACCAGCTTATAACCCACCAATTAGCATTAGTATAAATGCATGCTAATTAACTACACAATTGTCTGAAATTTCATTTTTTTTTGTTTATGACTCTTGACATTTGTTAGCTACATTAGCCTTGTAGATGTTCATAGATGTTCAACTATGTAGTGTAAATACGCCAAAGTATCATGTCCTAGAGGCTGACTTCGCTAACAAAGGGATAAAAAGGAACTTTCTAGTCTACATGTGCCACAGGTATTACAAGCTGTCGAAGCACAGTGTGTGTAGCACATTTTTGTTGCAACTGACAAACTCATTCTGGAGTGGGTATAGAGGGTCTCCTCCTTACATGACCAAGAAACTGCATGGACACTACTGAAGCAGCTCCTATGAACGAGTGTGACGATGCCTACATTTTTGTTCACACCTCCCTTCGATTAAAGATGTCCTCCAGCATCGATTCTTTTTTTGCTGAGTACTACAAGCAAGCAGGAAAATGAAACAATGCCTAGACTACAAGATAGCCTTGGGAGAAAAAAAAGAGGAACACCAGACACTCACCTATTTACAAATGACTGGAAAAGTGTTTCTACTTATTTTACAAACCGGTCCTAATAAAAGCGATAAAATTAGAGAACATAAAAACTAAAAGGATGAATAGGGCCAGAGCGTAAGGTAAAAACATCCCCTTACGAACACCCAGGCTTAAGTTACTATGTAGAACGGACGAGTCGGTTCGATTAAAACGGTCAAGGTTAAGGGGGCCGGGCAAGCGGGTACAGCAGTGCTGTCGTTTGCACGCTCGCGTCGTAACGAGACAATGATAGTAGTGTTAGTTTGGTGATGGCAGGAGAGAAGCTAGACAGAAAAAAAATAATCAGAGAGACTTGTACGTTTAGCTGGAGCCCGGTTCCTCTGGCATCTCTCAGCCTTTTCTCTCATATTGGGTCGGAATAAAGCTTAGCAGCCGAAAGTCTCCTGCGAGGCATAGACCATGTAGAGGAAGCCATCTTCATCCCGTTCCTGCTCATATATCTCAGAGATGGGGGTGGACACGCTGACCATGCTGTGCTGATTGACCAGCAGGAAGAAGGCCTGTGTTGGGTTCAGCTGCAGACGACGCCTGCAGGCCAGACAGAAAACAGATGCAATAGTTCAGCTACACTGATAGGGGTGTAAATAATATACTTGTTCAATTCAGTGTGATGCATCAGTGACACTGCAGCCACATCAATCTTGAAATTGGACTTATCCAAAGAATTATAGTCGAAAATGCCATATTTCATTTATTTCACCTCTTAGAAAAACACACTTTTTGAAACAGTACTGTACTTAGACCTTTGTTCTATGTTACAAATGTTCTGAATCTCCATTTAATACACAATTCAAATCAATTAAAAGGGACAACACTAAATATATAGTAACTTAGGCTGCTTGCATTGTGTACAATCTGTATTTGTATTTCAGGTAGTTATGGCATTCAAAGCACACGGCCAGGTGTCACAATAACACAGCAGGCAGATAGACATGTTGACCTAAACTAGGTTCAAAAGTGTTGCAATCATTCTGGGAAACTGGTGTTTTATAAACCCAGATACAGAAACACATGGTCACATGTTTGTCAAATAAAACCAATCAAATAAAGCCTGTATTATCTACTGTGTACAAACAGGAGCGAATAAAGGGATCAACTGGCTACTACTTAGTCAATCAAAAGATACAACATTCAAGGGATAAAGTGGCTGTAACTAAGATACAACAGCAAAACAATAGAAACAATTTGGATCAAACACAAATATTCAAACTGCTACAGCTTTTAGTTGAACTCAAAATTTAATCAGATGGTGGTCAGAAACAGTTAATGGTAGAGAAACGTATCTGATTTCTTTACAATAATTGTGATGGGAGCCAGGGTTAACAAGGTTTTGTTGTTTTTGCCCCCCCATCCCATTTTAAGAGTTTAATGGGCATGCCTTTGCCCATCCGAGACAAATTATGTCTGACAAGCAGAATACTCAATGTTTTAGCCATGAAAAAGCACTAAACGCTAGATATATCATGCAACAACAGCCATATTCGTCCACTTCATACCATTAGCACAATATTTACACATAAGGAAAACTAATATTAGCAGACAGAGATATAAAGCGGTATACTGACTTCCTAATTACCCTGATAAGTATGTCCAACACTGTCGAGCTGCGATTAGTCAACAGCCTGACCAGCCGCACACAAATGTCACTTGCTGTTAGGTCATCTGTTCCAGCGGATGGTGAAATATTCTGAGAGCCTGACTAAAGCACACTAATCTGTTCCTCAGAAAAAGTTGCTCATTGCTTTTTTCCCCCCCCTCTTTCTTTTTTTGCGCCTTCATGGGAGCCATCAGAAAAAAAAAAAAACCGTTCCATGATAGGAGGAAACCAGCTTCCAATGATAGCAGAGCTAATTTTAGAGATGGAAAGTTTAAAAGTGTTAGCAGTGGTCCCCTGCGGACGGCAGGGTCAGCAGTAGCTCTAAATCTCTGGCACATGCTACACAGACACCCCCCCTACCCCCACCTAAACAGCCACCAGAGAAGTAAATATACCAGCCCAAGCAAAACTGCAGGCAGGAACAAAATACTTTACAAGTGGCCTTACCCTTCTTAGCCTGGAATTCACTACATGTCCAAATATATAATTATGCAATTTACATTTCAGAAATGGCACAGGAATTAAATTAATCTCTACAGGATTTCTGCTTCATTAACTCTCACCTGATAATCTTCACCAGTTCGCTCATGTTGACGTGATCAGGTACGAGAAACTTGGTCTTGTCCAAAACGGGAAGCTGCTTCTCTCCCTTATATCTCTCAATGATGACCTACGACCGGAGAGACCAAACAGCCTCACTTTTCATCTATTAATGTTTTTAAATTCAATCAAACACATCCCACTTGTAATAACACTGCTGACTGTGTGCAGTAGAAAGCAGCACATTCAAAGCAATATTAAAAACGTATTCAATCCAAGAGGGAGAGTTTCCTTACCGGTATTTTATTAGGATGTTGCTCCCGTATCTGCTGCACCTCCTTACAACGGTCAGCTGGAAATAAGAGGGAAAAATTTATATCATTAATACTATTTACAATAACAGCTTAGCGCAGTAGCTCACGGACCCCAGACACGAAACAGCCAGGGCTAAAATTGCATTATCATTGATGCCATGGTTCAAATACAATGAAAATGACACCCAAAAAAATCTACTAGATATTTAAATCGATACCAGCACCACAAGAGTTTGTGGTTTTGATTATAATTGTAAATGTGTTGTCACCATGTGTGCTTTGCAGATAGTGGATACACACAATCACTGAAAAACCATTACCATAACTGGGTATTAGTCCATCGTACATTTAACCCAGAAAAAGTGTATATTTTATAACCTAGACCCTGGCATCAGTACTTAGATCTGTCATTATCATCATGTACAGCACTTCGCATTGTGATTTTCAACTAAAACATATAAGGTATAACATTTATTAATTAATTACTATTCAATAACATTTTAGGCCTATATCTAGTTTCCGATTAGACTAAACTATAAAATACCACACAAGACTACAATTAATAAAACAAAGTCATCATTTTTACACCCCAAGGCAGCAGCCTTCAAACCAGTTGCAACCGAATTCATAAAGCATATGGATGGACCACCTGAGTCGGCCCCTGAGGCATGGTTTGAAGACCACTACCCCTAGGGAACCTACTGAATTTGGAAATTTGAGTATGAATATGGGCCTAGGCTCTAAAGTGAACAGTGTTATCTGCATCTTCCTGCTCTGCATCATATCAGTATTTCACCAGCCGGCATCCTTTTAAGGTCATTAAATGTTATTTAAGCTGCTCTGCACTACTGTCAAAGCTGAACAGCCTGGAATTAACATGCTCCTGATACCAGAAAATTCAGCACAAGGCTTAAATCTTGCAGACTGCAAGTTACAGATTATGCAATGGGGAGATTGCACTCCTCCTTCCACATGGCTGGTCCCTTGTGTGGAATATGGGGGAGATCAAGTTACAGCTTCATTTCCCAACACTTGTACCAAATCATAACCATCAGCTGCTGCATATACCTTCATAATGTGTTAAACCCACAACTGCCACTGAGCTGAATAACAATAAGAGCTATATCAGCACATTAGACTTATGTCAAATGGCTCTTTACTACATATAGCCACCTAATCTGGCCTTAAAAAAAGTTCTATTCCCTATGTTTTCAAATACACTACCTGTACAGAACCCATTATTTTAAATACTCACAATATAGAGCCCAGTATTTTAAATACACTCACTATATAGAGCCCAGTATATAACAACCCTTCAATAAATATATTCTAACACACTGACCAAAGCAGCACAGAATACAGTTTTACTGGACCAAATAAAATGAAATAAAACGAGTGTAAACACTGCCATGGCTGTGCTAAGCTAACATCTTTCCACCATTAAGGACCGAGGCCTCAGTAGACTGATTACTGATACTTTAACTAAAAATACTAAACATAAAGAGATTTAAATGAAAAATAAAGGCAGATGGCATATTCATCCCCTTTATGCAGATGCTAAATAAATAAAATTGTTAAATTAAGTTAGCTTGTTTTAAAGGCAAGCTAATGGCTAGGTTAGCTAACCAACTTGAAGAACTTTGTTAGGTGCTTTTTTTAATACATTAAAGACATCTTTGTGCTTATTTTTGTACATCAGTAAAGCTAAATTGTCAACATTTCTGTGTTTTAGACTAGAAGTGGAGTCCTAAAGCTGCATAGGACACTTAGACAATAAATATGTGTATTCTTTAGGAATTTAAAAAGATAATTATTAGAGAGTGTATTAATGTGAGAAAATATCGTTCTCTATTAACATCTGACTTCCATTCTCTTTGGTGGGGGGGAACAAATCTACACCCTGTTCTGATGGGACCATGGCTAAATTATAGGGACTCCATTTTAGACAAAAACAATTTTACGAAGCTAAGGGCAATCTTGAAGATAAAGACGTTTTTAGTATAAATGCCCTGCAGTAACAGGTTTAACACAAGCCTCGCCGTTTTGTTTACAAGTGGCTTTCACTGTAAATGTTGAGTTTAAGAGAATAATTTTGTCAGTAATATCCATAAACATTAGCAGTAGCCTGGTAAACATCTCTGAGCTGTTCTTCTACTCTACTTACCAAAGGTCCGTCGTTGTTTAAAAGGTCTGTCGGATGGCATAACTGTAGTTTAAGTTAAACAAAATGAGAATTTGTCGTTTTATTTTTCCTTGTTTTCACGGTTCTGACCCTCAGCTGCGACTCCGGGCCACCAGTGATATAAACATGAGCAGGACGTCCCGGACTTTTAAAGAGAAACACCACACTGCTGCTGTTTTAGATCAACAACAAAATAAAAGCTCGACTGTGGATGGTAAAATGTCTTTTTATAAACAAATAAATAAGAAGAGTGAAAGCTGTTATAGCTGCCAATGGGAGACCATCTCCATATTAAAGGCTCTGCGTTTGAATGCAGTGTCATTAAAGTCCTAGTTGGTTTAACGGTCATGCGTCCCCATACTTATGTCCACATAGTGTATTCGTATACACTGTATGAACAAAAGCATTGGGACGCCTGCCCATTATTATTTATTATGGCGGTGGTTACCACTTTGCACCTATAACAGCCTCCACTCTTCTTGAAAGGCTTTACACACATTTTTGAGAGTTTCTGGAGGAAATTGTGCCCATTTATTCTGTAGAGCATTTGTAAGCTCAGGCACCGATGTTGGAGAAGGTCTGGCTCACAGTCTCCGTTCCAGTTCATCCCAAAGGTGTTGGATGGGGTTGAGGTCAGGGCTCTGTTTGAGTCAGTCAAGTTCTTCCACACTGAACTCATCCAGCCATGTCTTTATGGGGCTCGCTTTATGCACTGGGGTACATTCATGCTGGAATAGAAAAGGTTCTTCCCCAAACGTGTCCACGAAGTTGGAAGCATGATGTTGTCCAAAATGTCTTGGTCTGCTGAATTATTAAGATTAGCCTTCACTGGTAGTAAGGGACCTAGTCCTGAGAAACAGGTGTGTCCTAGTACTTTTGTCCTTTATAGTGTATGTTTGTGTGTGTTTTATAGTCTTTTATGATGCTTTTGTCTTTCATAAATTAAAGAAGACTTGAAAAGTATGCCTCAATCGTGCAAGCAAGGCTGGGAAATCAGATGTTTTGCAATATGGCTTTGTAAAAAAATAAACCACTACAATTTATTTTTAAATCAACATCTCTATGAGTATAACAACCATTTCATGCCAGTGTCTGTTAAATTAATACAGAAGTACCTCAGTCTCCGTCATGAGGTACTGATTAGTGATGACCTGAATCACATCTTACTTAATGAGGAAAAGTATAAAACTTAGTGACCACTCTCCTCTCCTCTCACAATGAGACCAGTTAGATAGTAAAACACTAGAAGTACGTCAAAGGTAATTACTGCCATTTTGTTTGAGTGAGCAAGAAATTTGTTTTCTTTGAATAATTGGAGTTCTGTAAATGCTGCATCATTTCTTTTATTTTGACGTATTGTCAGTTCCTTTAAAATTATGCTGTAAAGAACAATATTTTTATTAGGAGAAATATTGTCAGCAGTTCTTAAAAACTATGGCAGAGCTGTTGCACCTATAAAAGATAAAGCCTGAGAAAATGAAATTTTGTGGTGGTCTCATTTTTCCCCCAGAGCTGTAGATAGATGGGTTGCCACATAGTTTTAAAGATGTTTGAAAAATAGTGCCTTTGTGTACAATGAGTCATATACACGGACACTTGATGTGGTGGAAAATGTTGGAAGGGACGGACTGGTTCAGTCTCTTATTAACATGATCATCCTTTTTTGGCATCCTTCCCTGCAACAAATCTGAGTTAGGGTCACAACTAAATGAAATAAGAGACAATATAATGATAACCAGTCAAACACATTCATCTCCATGCAAACAAACAGCCTACAGAGACAAATTGCTGCTTTATTTTCAAGAAATCATGTTCAGAACTTCCTACAGTGGGCAGCTGTATGTTGGCATCAAATGAAGGAATAATAAATTACGTTTGTGAACACACTGAGAAAAACACTGGAATGATACAGACAACTCCATCATGCACATCTCACTCATCACAAATCATGGATGGAGATTATATTGATCATTAGTGTCCAATTGTATGACATGAGTTATATCTAAGGACTACTTGAACAAATATTGCAGAGAAATAAAAAAGTTGGCCTTTAAATAAAAAAAAATACTAATGGCAATTTTACTCTGTGGGGTTCTGAATGACGATCAGGAAATAGTCCTTATCTGTGAAGAGAAAAAAATATATATCACACATGTGATCCTTCATTGAGAATCACACATCAACCTACTGACACAGTGCTCTGACCGTAATCTATTTTCCAGTTAGAGGCCCAAATCATTAAGACCATAGAAAAAAATTTACTAACGACAGTATTGGCCAGCAACAAGAAGGTAGCTAATGATTTAAATGCAATACAAATGAACCCGTAATGTAACACGGGTATGGTTGGAAAAAGGTTGACATAGATATGAGGAATGCAATGCGAGAAAATATAATGCTGCTTCTAATTCAGCAGAAATATTCAGCTTTTTGATAGCTAGACAATGCATCGAAGGCATGTAGCTAGAATTATTGTTAGCATAGCAAATAGCTTTTTGCAACCTATAGCTTTCCAGATTCAACCCTCTGGAACTCCTCATGATGTGACCATACATTTATGTTTTAACAGATATATATATTAGACAAATTCCCCATTATTAATTCAATTTCCCCAAGCTAATCTATTCTGTATTTGAGCTGCTGTCTAAGGATGCTATTTAGTTTTTGGTGTAATATTTGGCTCCTTGTTATTTCAGTTGCATTTCAGTACTGTTTATTTGTTGCCCAGTGATTTAATGCAAATATCTTTTGGGAGCAGGTTAAACATTAAAAGATGCAGTAAAATGACTGGGGAAACACAGATATGTGTTATCATGGGGTGGTTAAGCTTGAGAACCATCTTTCATAGTTGATATTCTGGTGCACAGAAATCCAAAATTAGTGAATATTAACACACAAACATATTTGACGAATACAAAGTGGAAGCATCTCTCTACCTGGAGCAATCATAATCTCATTCTTCTTTGAGCGGACCCTGAGGAAAGTGAGGTCATTCTGGGGGTCCAGGTCCCTTACTGTACTTCGAGCTTTCATCATGAGCTGGTGGATGAGACCCGCGTACTGTACTGTACTTGAGTTATCAAGAGTGGTTTTAATAGGGATGCCTTGGAGAGGGATAGAAGTGTGCAGGAGGGAAGGATAGAGAGCGAGAAAGAGAGAGAGAGAGAGAGAGAGAGAGAGAGAGAGAGAGAGAACACAGAAAGCCCTTATTTGTAACTGAGCTACACCACAACGATCCTGTTTTTGCTAAGAAGCTAAGAGCATGAAACACTGGCAGCTTTGTTTCAGTTTTACCATATGACACATCCATGCTCCAAAAAAGTTTTCCCCGAAGATTTTTCCTGATATAAAAGGTAAATTATTGCTATAATTAAACCATTCGGTCCACACACATCACTCATTCCTAGCCATACACAGATTAAGTTCCATGTTTGACAAATGAAACACAGAACATTTTTTAAAAGTTGATATACCAATCAGCAGCAACATTAAAACCACTGACGGTGTAACCGGTCAAGGAGTGGAATACATTAGACCACAAGTCAGTTTTTAAGGTTGGAGGCAGGAAGAATTGACAAGCATAAGAATAGATGGCAGATAAATAGCCAGAGCACCTCTAAACGTTGGATGGTTCTAGTGTGTAATGGTCTGTACCTATGGCTCATCAGTGTATTAGTTACCTTCTGCATTAACAATAATGATTCCCTGCACCCCCTTCTGACTCTGGATCCTCTTCAAAGTTTCCTCAACCTCAGCCTAAACACACACACACAGACAAAAGAGAGAGAGAGAGAGTGAGGCACAGATTTAAACCTGATTTAAAAACATGACACCACTGGTTATAATCAAAACAAAAAAGAACAAATACAGTTAGCTTAGCCACAGGAACCCTCTGCATGGCAACGCCCAACAATAACAGAGACTAAAAACGGTACAGCTGTGAAGTTTACCAGCTGTAAAAAGACACATTCATATACTGATCGAAAAAAACGTCACTTGCCATCCCGGAGGATTTAGAAGAGTTTCGTTTTGATCGTCTTTCAGATTCTTGCAGTCAAACTGGCTAGCATAGACTGTGTTAGATGTGGAACATAAAGAGGGGAAGACCTAAACTACAGGAGCACCACCTGCTGGTCTGGAGCAGAATGACATCAACAAGACTCATACTCAATATTTAGAGAGACATTTAAATACAGACAGATTACTGTATTCTGTTGGGGCACTAACGTGTCTAGAGCTGATGGAAGCTGTGTGTATGTGTGTTTTATTATTCACTGCATTGTTACACCACTACTGAGTTTGACCATTCATGCACCACAGAACATTGTTTACTGGTACACGAAAAAAATAAATAGCAACCTTTGAAATATCTTTCAAAGACGCACAGAGTATGAAACGCCATACATGAAAAAATTAAACTGTTGGACTGGATAAGAAAGAAAATACATATTACAAAAGACATAGTTAAATGAGACAATATTAAGAGCTCTGAGGGGGGAAAGCTATAAAAGCTATAAAAAGATTGTTTTGTTATGACAAAAACTAAACAGGTCAACGACCAAGAATGAGCAGGTATTATTTGGGTGCTGGATCATTCTCAGCATTGATATGGCAGGGTAGCGTGTAGTTTGTGTGTATGTGTGAGTGTGTGTGTGTCCTGGAAAACTGCCCTCCCTATGAAGGTCAAGCACAGCCTACAACTACTGAAGCCTAACAATAAGTTTTGTTCTCCATATTCTGTATTTTATGCAGAACATGGATTGAACTATGAACAACTTATTCATCAGTGGAGCTTATAACCTCTTTATACTTTTGTCTTGTGTTGACTGTATGTTTTTGTTTTGTTTATAAAAATAAGTACTTCTGATAGCAAATAAAGAAATCATGCAAGAACATCAATAACTGCGGACTTGCTTTTTGAAAAAATAAAAAGTCCAAAGTTCAGTCTTTGAAGCTGTTTCCAACTTCTGAGTAATACTAATCACAGATTTACACTCATTACATCATAAAACCTTTGTCCGAATGTCCAGTTTTGTTGCACCAGTGCACATTTCATTCTAATTTGTGCATTTTCTTTCTCATGAAGGTTTAAAAAGACCAGATGATATATATACAGTATATACAAACTTTACACTGCATCTTATACTGCTACTTTTATCCCTTTTATTTGTTTTTCCTCAGGTAATTTACCTGATTCCTAATGGTCTTTTACATCCATGCCTCTCCACTCTTTTTTCAGAAGTGCTTCTGAAAACCCAGCGATGATAACAAAGCAGGCCTAACAGCCGTGTATGTAGATCTGTGAGGAGCTGTGCCTAAATGAAGTGAAAAAAAAAAACTTCATTTAGGAGGAGGCTTTCATATTCCAGCTTGTTTTTTTTTTTTTTAACTGTCCTCACTCCCACTGGAGCCTGGTGCCTGGCTCCCCCAGGCCTCTTCATCATGGCAGTGTTGTGCGAGGTATTTTCACTGGGAGAGACAGCACGCCCAGCCATTTTACATTCCTTCATGCACTCATTCTGGTCTTACAGGCCAAGGAGTAATGTGAGTGATGTGCTGACCACTACATGAAAATAAGAATATCCCTGTCTTATGTTGTTTCATTAATAGGCTGAATAGAGCTTAATAGATAACTTAATAGACAACATTAATAGATAATAGATTAATATATTACAGCTTCATAGATAACAGTGGGACATGACATCAGCATCAGTGCAGTGGTTTACTTTCTTGCTGGTACAGTTAAGCGACTTTAGGTGATTTAAATGATGTCTGTAAGTCAAAGGATGTTAGACATTCAGCTTTTTCAGTGGCATATGGCAGGGTGTCTGACACAGAACAGACTCTGCCCATGTCTGAGCAGCTAAAGAGAAAATTACACAGACTGAGGTTGTCAGATTCCTTATACAACAGACTTCCTCTGAGACGGATATGGAACACTATATAGACAAAAGTATTGGGACACGCCTGTTTTTCAGGCTTTGGGCTGGGTCTCTTTCTCCCAGAGGAAGGCAGTAATTCTTTAGCAAGACATTTTGAACAACGCCAGTGTCCCAGTGCACAAAGTGAGATCTATAAAGACATGGTTGGATGAGTTCAGTGTGGAAGACCTTGAGAGAGAGCCCTGACCTCAACCCCATCTAACACCTTTGAAATGAACTGGAACGGAGATTGTGAGCCAGGCCTTATCATCCAACGTCAGTGCTTGAACTCTTAACTCTCTTCAAAGAAGAGTGAAAGCTGTTATCGGTGAAAAGAAAAGAGGGCTGGGGCAATTGCATATTAAAGTCTATGTATTTGAATGCAGTGTCACTGAAGTCCCTGTTGGTGTAATGAATGGTCAGGTATACTTATGTCTATTATCATTTCAGAATGCTTGTGGTTAATGATTGAGAGTCATGTCAAACATTTTTATTGCACATACAGATATTCATATTTTTTGTTATTTTGGCTAGTAGTAAAGCAGTTAAAACTATGTGTACATTCATGTTGAAAGTCTGTACACAAAAGGTGACAGAAACCACATAATTATGTCTATTAGAGATAACATAACACTTTGAGGCAAGTGTGTAACAATTTAGGCATGTAGGGTGCATATTTAAGTGGGAAATACTGACTTGTATATGATACAAGAGTTTACAAGGTGTAACAAAGATATTGGGAGCAAAAACAAAGAAAAGGCAGGAAATGTGTTCTCCTCCCTGTTTCTGTGTGGTGAGCATGTCTTTAAATAAAACCCTGAATGGAGGGAAGTCGTGCTTATCACAACCACAAAAGCAACGCATGAGAGATCCACCCTCATGCTTAACGGTAAAGGTTTTTTTCATTTCACATATTGCTTTTTTATCTCTGCAGAGACTGCAGTATCTTGGTTAAATAGTTGACATGGATTTAAGCCGTTTTTCAGGTAAGAAACAGTTGTGGACTTCTTAAGCACTAATGTACGTCGCTCTGGATAAGAGCGTCAGCTAAATGCCGTAAATGTAAATGTAAATCTCCAAACAAACTTTTGGTTATTATGGCAAGATAGCTCTTATAGGACCTTCTTTCTGTCATGTGGGGGTTTGGTTTTCTTCTCTGGCCAGCATTCAAGCAATTGGTTTTCATATTTTGCTTCATACCTTTAATATCTTAAAGACATTTGGGCCAGTAGAAATTGTGACTGGGAACATTTGGCTTTTCAGGCCTAAATTATCTTCATATTCAGATAATGTCAACTGCTTAAGGGTTCCTGTTATTATTGAGTGTTTGTGCAAGGTTTAAAGAGTCACATAATTCAGATTCAGATTTTATTTGTCACAAACACCTACCCTTCACCCTCATCATCTTCTACAGAGCATTCTGTGTAGCTGCATCATGGCTCGGTACAGGAAGTGGAACTGTTCCATTCCAGATTCCAAGGATCGTGCGAACAACCGAGAAGATCATTGTTCTCATTCTCCTCTCTATCACCGTCATTTACATCAGTCGCTGCATCCGCAGATTGTGATCTTATATAAGTTTTGTCATTTATGACTTCCCCCTACCTGTTATGACTTCATCTGTAAGTTTATTACCTGTACACAGTGTGGTTGAGTTCCATGGTTGTTAAATGCAGTGTTTAAACAAGTGCAAATAAAAAACACATGAAATTAATTCATTTGATGTCACATAAACTGGTGGATGAAGAATCACTGTTGATGGTGTGTGTTGTGATGGCCTGAGGATGAAACCACAAAATTGATCTCAAAACAGATACAATGCAGGTGCAACAAATATGAGTATTATATATAAATTTGTAATGTCTAGCAAGCAGCCACCTGTGGTTGAGATAAGTGTTACACCCCTCTCCAGTATTCACAGCTAGAAAATTGTTGTTTCATAGTTGTTCAAACACTTTTTACTAAATGGAAAAGTAAATGCGAATGAAGTTTCAGAAGATGTCAAGGCCTTTCCAAACCTTTGACAAACAGTGAATGTCAAAATCTGTCCCAGTAAGTTAGTGGTTACACCCAAATAAATGAGTTATAGTTTAATTTGCAGACCCAAGGAATGCCATGAAGCAGTTTCTGTAAACATCATTATAAAGGAAAGTGTTAGTTCTCTTCTTGTCTCTTTCTACCTCCTATTCATTCACACACCATCACTACTACTACTACTATTATTATTATTATTATTATTATTATTATTATTATTATTATTATTATTAATAATAATAATACTAATAATACTAATATGAAAATAATAAAATAATATAAATATAATATAAAATAATATAATAATAATTATAATAATAATAATAATAATAATAATAATAACAACACTAAATTATTTATGTTAAATACATCCATTATCTGAGATGACTATTCTTAACCATGGTTGCAGGAGGTGAAGGGTGGGGTTGCCCTATCCCAACATGGGGTGAACATGCAAACTCAACACAGAAAGGACCCTCAGCTGCCCCAGTTGGTAATCGAACTCAGGACCCTCTTGCTGTGAGGTAACAGCACGACCCACTCCACCACAATGTCACCAAGTTACATTCATTATGTAAGTGATTAATATAATTTTTTCAGGTATTTCACTGGCATTTCAAATGTTATTTATGCTTTGCCATACACATTTTTCACTTTTCCATGGCCTAATTGTGAATCCCCCCTACTTGCTATGCCTTCACATTTTCATCTGAAAGTTTATTACATTTTACACGCAGTGTGTTTGCGTTTCATGGTTATTAAATGCTGGGTTTTAATGATAGAAGTGCAAATAAAAAACAGAGAATGTTCCACTTATTTGATGTCACAGAAACTAAAGATGAGAAACACTGTGGTGCGTGCGACAATAGCCTGAGAATAAAACCACAATAATGGCCCTGGAACAGATACTGAGTACATATGGAGGTGCACAAAAGTGAGTTTATTAAAAAAAGTGATAATAAGAAATACTTATCTAACACCTGGATGAACAACAGTAATATTAGTATTACTGTTTGTTTTTTGTACTGCATTATTACATGATTGAAGACAATGTCTGTCTTAACTGAACACTTCTAAAAAAAAGAATCAGCTGCTCTTTATGCTGTGTGAAATTTGATTGGACCAAGAAAAATCTATTTCATTTTAATTTAAAGCGAATTTTTCTCCTGAAAAGTGAGTGTTGTAAATGTGAATAAAATTGTTGTTCAGTTTAAATGTTGAAACTAATGGTGGACCATTTGCTGACGGGATTAACCGCTTCACATGCATTTTCAGTCTAATTTTTGTTATTTAAAATACTTTGTTACTTAATTAATTGCAAGAATTTTCCAATTAAAGGAACAGTATGCTTGTAATTAAATGGCCCTTTAGCCCTTAGTTTGGACCTCAAATGAGATGTGATCAGAATGATCAGAAGGTTGTGGGTTCAAATCCCCAGACAGCTGGTGGCACCACTGAGGTACAATCCCCACACATTGACCCCCAGGTGCTGTATTCCTGGCTGCCCACTGCTTCACTTGGTGAATGGGTCAAATACAGAGAAAAACGTTTGCGCTGTAGTGTGTTCGCCTATGACAAATGGTCACTTTACACTTTAATGTCTCTCTAAATCATTGCTAGTTTTATATTTTACCAAAGTGTCCTGCTAGTATGCTACACTAGCATAACATGCTAATAAATTGTTGATACTTTTTGCTAGAGCCAGTAGCAACATGGTACTCTTCATTTATCAGAATGAACACAACAGATTTTGCTCAAAATGTGTATAATCTAACCCTGAAATCATACCACCACGGGAAATGATTTCATCATCTTGAGGACAAAAAAGGGAAGCAGTCTGTCACGGCCGTCTCGCCTTCCCCTTCTAGACACCGTTCCGTTTCCCCAGAATATTGATTCTTTCCTCCCGCTCCTGCCTGTGTCCCGATTTCCCCCTACTGTCTCCCTTCC
>JBBPDC010145426.1:0-23044 GCA_037974485.1 Hemigrammopetersius urotaenia
TTATTTTTTTTAATCTTTGCCTGTGCCCAATTCTGTTTTTTAGGTTTCTACAATTCTTCATGAATTCAGATGGTGGTCTAATTTGGAATTATCATTTGAGATTTTCTTCCATGCTTTTATATTTTTTACAGTTCTGATGTATATCTGAATCATCCAACCTGTATTTGATGAGAGTGGACTACTCCCCTAAAATATCAGCATTCACTTTACTACTTTTCCTTCATAATGCTAAGATAGATGTAGAATTCCTAAAATATGTCTTTTGTCAGTACTCCAGTTGTCGACACTGATGCGCTGTCTTGAAACAGTAAAAGTCTAAGAATCTGTACAATACTATGGAGTAGGTTCGAAGCATGGTGTTTCTTGGTGTGCTGAAGCATTAAGATTTCCCTTCACTGGAATTAAAGGGCCTGGCCAAAACCCTGAAAAACAGCTTTGTCCCAATACTTTTGTCCATATGTCCGCTCGTTCAGCTCCAGACCAGATGGGGCGGTAAGGAGTTTTATTTTGAAGAGCTGCTTGAATATTCTTGCGAGTATGGAAACACACGTGTAGGCTATACATACTTTTTGTTTCTAATGTAGGATCTCCTCGCGCCCTTCAGCTCTGGTTGATCTGACAGTCTCTTTGCTGATTGTGTGTGTGTAACCTCGTTAGTGGAGGTCTGTAGTGACTCGACTGAAAGAGGCGAGAAGATGGCTCAGGCAGATGACAGCGACGATGGCATGGATGAATTTATGGAAAAATTCAAGAGACAAAAATACAAAAATGCATTTAACGAAAGCAACTGGGAAGAGGTAAGAACAGACCGGGTTATTTTTCCCTAACTAGATAATCGTTTATGATTTACCATCAAAATGTTACTGCTGCGTTACAGGAGTTTGACAAAGTGCCCATGTTCATGAAGAATGCCCCAGAGGAGATAGACCCCTTGCAGCACCCTGAGCTCGCCTGCATCCAGTCCATTATACATGATGATGACAGACCACCAGAAGGTATGAAATGCATATAGCTTGATTCGTTACAGTAACTGCTGAAAGACAGTTTGGACAAAAGTATTGAGACACACCTCTTAATTATTGTATTTAACTGGCCCCTTTCAGTGAAGAGCAATATATGGACACAAGTATTGGGACATACCTGTTTTTTGGGGTTTGGGCTAGGTCACTTGCTTCCAGTGAAGGGCAGTCTTCAGCATACCAAGCATTTTGGACAATGCCATACTTTATGTACACAGTTTGTAGAAGAACCTTTTCTATTCCAGCATGACTGTGCCCTAGTGCACAATGCAAGGTCCATAAAGACATGGTTGGATGAGTTTGATGTGGAAGCACCTGACTGTCCCGCACAGAGCCTTGACCTCAACCTCATCCAACACACCTCGTCCATATTGTGTAGTTTTCTAATGCACCGTATTGATCTGAGGCCATCTCTTTTTCCATAGAGCAAGCAAAGAGTCTGAAGGATGAAGGCAATGAGTACTTTAAGGAAAAGAACTATAAGAAAGCGATAGTGACCTACACAGCAGGCCTGAAGAAGGACTGTTCTGACTCTGGCCTGAATGCCATCCTTTACACTAACCGTGCTGCAGCCCATTTCCATCTAGGTAAGGGGAATTGAAGTAATATATACGTTGACTCAAAATTAATCTTTAAAATCTATTAAATGTTGCAGTAGCTATTACTGAGGGGTATTCCTGCAAGACATCACATCTTTAGGAAACTTTATTATGCCATAATCTGCAGTTATACGTTTTGCACTGACTTTGTTTACCAGGTAATGAGGCTTTTTATTGTAATGTTATAATTAAATAGGTTACGTTTTGAAAAGGTGTGAATATTGCTGTTCAGTCTTTCTAAGTGAATGTGAACACACTTAAGGAACACTTAGGGACAATATTGCTGCTTGGGAGACTAAATATAACATTCCCCTGTTCTGGTAGTATAGTAATCATAAATTGAGTGTTATAAAACGATCATGTTGAATTGCTTTTCTTGTTCCTGTAGGAAATATGCGATCAGCTTTGAATGATGCCAGTGCTGCAAGGAAACTGAAACCAGACCATAATAAAGCCGTTATCCGAGGTAAATGACACCCACCCATATCTCTTGCTTTGGGAAAACAGTCTAGACGTTATCATCATCATATTGGAAGTAGTTATCCTATAGGTATTTGCGGCATTTAGCTGTGTTTGTTGTGTTTGTGTTTGTTTAGGTGCCCAGTGCTGTATGGAACTGCATAATTATGCAGATGTGTTGCAGTGGTGCGATGAAGGGTTAAGGATTTTACCCACCGATAAGAAACTGCAGGAGCTCAGAGCTGCAGCAGACAAACAAAAGGTAGGTTAGGTAAAGACTGGCTTACAGTGCCATAACCATCACTTCGCTGATATTTATTAATACGGAATAATCTGTTTAACAGTATATATGTGTAGGTATAAGTGAAAAATCTTGTAAAATATCTCACGTAAAACTGGATATTTTTGTTATGAAATTGTAATTAAAGCACAAAATGTCCTCTTTCATTTCTGGGCAGTGTTATTTAAACTTGCATAAACATTGGGGCAAATGAAGTGTTTCCACGTTGTGGTTTAAAACTCCATTACACTCCGTTACACTCCATTTCGCGTGATGTTTTTCAATAAAATACAGTTCAGTAAAATTTCATCACATGTCCTGCCTCTGTGTTCTAGAGGGCAGCAGAGAGAGACGCCAGGAAGGCGAAGGCTAAAGAGAAAAAGGAGCGGAATGAGAGAGGTGTATTGTTAGCTGCTATTCAAGTAAGAGTAAAGCCTCGTCTTACTTTATATTATGCATATGATGCGTGTATATTGCCTCCCAGTAGTTTAGACTGACCTAGAAGCTGTTTGGAACAGGAGCGTGGCATCAGGCTTCTAAAGTCCAGCAAACCTCAGAGAAGCTCTGAGAGCGAGGGTGATGATGGAGATGACTGCTCCGCAGCAGCCATGGCAGAGCTGCATCTGGACGGGCTCAGCACGCAGGAGTCCACCGGAGCACAGGTGTACCTGGATGAGCAGAGTGTCCTCCACTGGCCGGTGCTGTTCCTGTACCCTGAATACAGGCAAACTGATTTTATCTCAGCCTTCTGCGAAAACGCCAGGTATGAACACAGTATTCAGTGTGGATGGTTTTAACCCTTCCAGGCTTATTACTGTTAATACATAACTATGGAAAAAAAGTATTTGGATGTCTGACCATTACACCCACAAGGTCTTTAATGACACTGCATTTAAATCCATAGACTCAGTCAGTCCCCCCTTTGCAGCTGTAACAGCTTCCACTCTTGGAAGGCTTTCCACAAGATTTTGGAGCTTCTGTGTCAGTTTGTGCTCATTCATTCTATAAAGCATTTATGAGGTCAGGCACTGATGTTGGACGAGAAGGCCTGGCTCTTAATCTCTGTTCCAGTTCATCCCAAACTCATCCAACCACGTCTTTATGGAGCTTGCTTTGTGCACTAGGCACAGTCATGCTGGAATAGAAAAGGTTCTTCCCCAAACTGGTTGCACAAAGTTTGAAGTGAAAGTGACCATTCTTAACACACCCCAGCACACAGTGTGAACAGCACGAAATTCTTCCTCTGCATTTAGCAGGGGGTAGCGAGGAACACAGCACCCGCCGCCCGGGGAGCAGTGTGTGGGGACGGTACTTTGCTCAGGGTACCTCAGAAGTGCCTAGCAGTCTTGGGAATCAAAACCTTAACTTCCTGATCACAATGCGAATGCCCTAACCAATAGGCTACCAGCTGCCCCAATACTTTTGTACATATCGTGTAATTATTTACTTATTTAGATTTACTTTGCATTTCTATGTTAAGGCTGCACACAATGATAGCTTTACAATGTAAAATCATAAAATCTATCCACTTTTACCAATAAAGATGAAAGTATAGAATCCAAAAACAGAATTTCTGTACTGGGTTAAAAAAGGGTGAAGAAAGCATGTGAGGAGGTTCTGCAGGTCTCTGTTGATCTACCAAATGCAGGGGAATTAATGTGTTGACCTAGTGTATATAAGCTGTTTATTATTTCACATTCCACATCTTTTACTTGTTCAGCTTCATAGATCACCTGGCGGTCATGTTTGGAGAGGAGTTGCCTCCCTGGGACACAGATAGAAAATATTATCCACAGAATCTTCAGGTCAGTGGAGAGGTTTTGCTGATGGTTCTTAGTTTGACTTTGAATCTGTGTTTAATCATGTTAGTAATATCCTTGTCTATGCTCTCTTCGTTTCCTCATCACTATAGCTGTTTTTTGAAGACCATGAGAAAGGTCACCTTTATGAAGTGGACCTAGAGAAATCTCTTCTTAGCATCCTTCAGCACCCAAGGTATTGATAGTGGCTTCTTTTTCTCTTTGTAGAGTTCTCGATTCATTGTGAGAGGACCCATAGAAAGCATCCGTTTTAATTGTTTATTAATTCTTGTCATTAGGTGCTTTGTGAAGGAAGGAACACCCAGCTTCATCGTGCTGGTGAAAGAGTCTCCATTCTGTAAGCAATTTTTATCAGAAAAGAAGGTCCATAGACAGAAATGAAGACTGATGGAAGGACACTGTATTGATCATTGACCAAGTGATCTAGCTGCTGCACGTGCTCAATAAGTGGCTGCTCATGAATTCACTGTGCTCAAACTGTCTTAATAGGAGAACCAGGGGGTAAGGTGACCTTTCCCAAGAGACTTTGATAGAGCATTAGACCATATGAGCTGGCTGAGACTGTTGTTATTTCTTGTAATTGACCCAAAGTACTTTTTCACTGAGGCTTGTGAGTTTCCACATGAAGACATTAGGTTAAAAAACATGGAACTACACAAAAAGGTCTCATGCATCAAGTAAAATACATTAAAAGTTACATAAACATAAACACATAACATTTATAAACTTATATTAAACTAATGTTCAAATGAATGTTGTTTCATAAGTAATTGTTCATTTTCAAAATAAACTTCTCAAATGTTCATTTGGTCTCTTCCTTTGGTCTGTAGAATGTACCGTTCTCAAAAATGTACAAAAAATGTGCACAATAACTATATGGTACTTTTTGTAGAAGATGGAAAAATAATTTATGTAAAATGAGGGGACAATGTACATGAACTATTCAGAGACTTTTTGCATTGATTGTATTTGAAACTGAGTAATCTAGTTCCTTTAGGACACCCCTATTGTTCCCTATTGTTAGAAACACACTCCCTGTTTGTAGTCAGGTAATGAATATGTCCTGGTCAGCACAAGAATACAGCTGTGGTCACATAAGGGAGCGTACTTAAACATCACAAGGAGGGTGAGACGCCAAATTTGGATTTGTATCCCCAAGGATCCGTGTGTGTGAAAGAAGTTATTGGATGGTTGTTTGGATAAAAGTCAAACTAGGAAAATCTGAATGGAAATGTACTACTGAAGTGTCTGACACTGGAATCTGGACACGAGGAATATCACATGAGATCCACAAAAAAATGCATACATGGAGTTCCAGTATATTTTGATAACGTGCAGACTACCATTTGAAAGGAATTACTTAACGCACACACACAACTATATATGAAGAGTAGAATGAAATACTATAAACGACACCAGATTCCATGTCACAAAGTTAAGTGACAATACTGTTTCTATTTGTTGCAATTTCCTGAAGTTATCTGCCTCAAGATTTGGTCGTGCTGGATGTTAACTTCATTCACAGTGGTGTTCTTATTCATCATGAAATCAGCTGTTAATTCTGGACACAACAAATATTTCCTACAAATTAGAAACCTGTAAAGTTGTAGCATCACTGCAGAATCATTTTGTATGTGTATCTTCACGGGTCTGACTATAATTGTATTTTATTCATTATATATTTCATTCATATATTCATTATATTCATCAATACAGCAGTTCCAAACTGCACTGTATTGCGTATTTATATAGGTGTGTGTGTGTGTGTGTATATATATATATATAAATATATATATATATATATATATATATATATAAAAATGTGTGTGCATTATTTGCATGTCTCTATGACCAATGTATTGTACGTTGTCCTTGAAGAAAATGTCAAAAAGTAAATACATTCTAATCCGTCATGCTTCATCAGGGCCATTTTGAACCCTTGACGACGACGACTCTTCTCAGACAGACAGAGACCTCCCCAGCACTGTGTGTTTCCCCTGCGGTTGTACGCTCTGCAGCAGTCTCCTCACTATCCCCAGCCTGCCCCTCTTCACCAGCTCCCTGGACAGTTCTGCCACCTCTTCGGTGCGTGTCCGGCACACCAGCTTCAGCTCTGCGTGGACCGTGCCGGTGCCGTGTCTCTCCTCGGCTCGCTGTATGCACTCCTCCAGTTGGGTTATAATGTGGCTCACATCTCCTGTGCTCTGAGAGAAAGTGCTCAGAAGTGCCTGCAGCAGTAAGGGCAGGGCCCCTGATTCCTGACCTCCGGGCCGCTCCAATTCTAGTGCACGTTTAAAGCAGTCTATGGCGTTCTGCTCCTCGCCCTTCAGTAGCAGGCAGCGGCCCCTCAGCAGCTGCAGCTCTGGCAGAGTGGAGCCCAGTGGTTGCTGCAGAGCCTGGGCCAGGCTGACTAAAGCCTGATTCACTGCCATTTCATCCACCATTAGACTCTCTCGCAGAGCGTCTACACCCATGTAGTAAAATACCTGATGGACACAAGAAAACTACAGTCACAGTGTTTAAAAAGCCCAGCATCTCTACTGTTCCTAATGCACCTGTTCCAGCTCCTAATACACACTGATTCCATGACGATGCCAATTATTTGGAGACACGGCAGCTGTTGTTCACGTAAGTTCACCTTAAAATGAAGAGCATCCTTGAGACTACAATCAACAAAACAACCCCTAAATACCCCTCACTGACTGAGCGGCACACCGAGTAATTGTTCCTCAACTAATAATAAGTTTCCCTAAATAATACAATAATCCCTAAAAAATACAATACAATACATGTTCATGTGGTCTCATGCATTCAATGTCTAAGACAACTAAAAACTGTCAGGTGCTCTTGCAGCATTTTGGAATGAAATTCCTTAAGTGAAAGTGACAATCTGGTCATACGTGAACACACCACAGCACACAGTGTGAACAGCACAAAATACTTCCTCTGCATTTAACCCATTCACCAAGTGAAGCAGGGGGCAGCTATGAACACAGGGCCCAGGGAGTAGTGTGTGGGGACAGTACCTTGCTCAGGGTACGTCAGAGGTGCCTAGCGGTCTTGGGAATCAAACCCAGATTTTCTGATCACAGGGCGAATGCCCTAACCACTGGGCCACCAACAGCCCCACCAGAAATTATGCAGTCGAGATTCCCACATTTGGGTAATTCGCAGGGGTCAGCACAATGGCTGAGCCTCGCCCTGGGTGAACCACCTTCCTGATCATGGTATCTCTCCTGCCAGGTAAGTATGTGTTAAGTATAATGTGTTAAGATATGCAATCTTCATAACATCTCGTTCCATTACTTATTTCCAGGAAATGTTCTTATTTTGCAAGAGTGGAAAACCAGATTTTGAGCGGTTTGGATGTTTATCTGATCTGATGATAGAGGGCTGGCACTGCAGAGTTTAGCATTCAACATCATTATAAAATCCTGATCTGCTAGTTACAAAGACCCTCACAGGAATTCATGAAGATCATTAAAGCATGAGCAATATTAGAAATAACCAAATGTGGTGGTTTCTGGATCCAGCACTTTTTTCATAACATATAACAGTGGTCTAGCTGAGCAGCCAAGTCTCTCTTTGTGAGTTGTAGTAAATAAACATGTGCTTCAGGATCAGGGATGGTAACCACTGACCTAATGCATGATGTCCAGTGTCTGAGCCACTATTCTATACTTTTTGTAAAATTTATTAACTTATTTTTTTTCCCTCACCTGCCCCAACTCCAGGTGGGTCCTTAGGCAGGGCCGGACACTCAGCACTCGCTCAAGGTCAGCGCGGGCCTCCCTCAGGTCCTGCCGGTCAGGAATCCCTTCCAGTCCCTGCTTAGCCCGGTCCAAGGTCTTCACATAGGCTGTGACTTTAAGCTGAGGGGAGCATTAAAAGCAGAAATTCTCATTTGAAATAACTGCCTAAAACACTAGACAACAGGGCTGGACTGGCCATAGGGCAAATTCGGGTGGGCGTGGATTCCCGTCAATGTAACAGTTTGTATCTGTAAAAGTAACCAACATTTTATACATAAATCTCTGCTAAATGCTGTAAATGTAAATCATTTCTGCAAACCAAAAGTAATTGGACAAACTTCAATAACTCTTTGGTTGCAAATCCTTTACAGCTGATGGCTGTAAACTGTCTGACTGTCAGACTGTCTGAAGTCTGTAAGCTGTAGGTATCTGAACAGTGAATCTTAACAAGGTCATACAGTACTTAGCTAAACTGCGTTTAACACACATGATTTAAGACACCTAATTTTCTTGTGTGTCTCTGCCTGATTCATTCTGATCTCATCAAGCCCTACATGCAAACAGCACATCTGGAATCAAGTCAACCATATGTTAGCTGCATGACTGAATGATGCACAGCTGGCTCAAAAACAACTGAGCAGCCAAATGCCCACATTTGATCCCCTGAGACTTTGGGACTATGTGTGTAAGGCCTGTGATTCCTACATGGTGCACTGAATATAGATTAAAGCTAACATTCTGCATTTTACCCACAAATGTGATGGGCAAGTAAAGATGTACTTACTTCAGCCCGAGTGCAGTAGGCTTGCCAGTTGAGCTCTGCATCAGGCAGCACGTTCAAGGCTATGTTACAGATACCCATTGCCATCTCATGCTTGCCTGACCGAAAAAACACTTTGGCTAGCTGATTTAATGTGAATGTGTCATCTGTAGCCAGTTTGATACCCTGTATGGAAAGTAAGAAAAAGATGGATTGTTATTGCCTTTGCTGACAGTAGAATTTGATATTTGTTTATGTGACACCCTGCATATAGTTACAATCTAATACATATTGTTCATACAGGGCATGCACAGAATTACATACATTCCTGAGGTGAATATTAGTCAAAAACTCTAAAAACATCTCATAATTAAAGAAAAAGAGACCCAGCATCACTTAAACAGGATAGTCTTTAGAAGCAGCTCTGCAAGAATTACATTTTATTAGGGCTGCACTCTATATTATCTGTATATCACATCATGATATTAGTTCAGTATTGCAGAGAGATGAAATACACAAATGAGCCTTTCAGCAGGGTGACTGATCGTAATTCCAGATGTGTTAACTGGGTGTTTTGATGAAACAAGGTATTACTGTTATTTACCATTAAAGATATTGATTCACCAAGACGTTTTTAAAGTGATCATATCCACATCTTCCTTCTGTGCCATTTTTTATGATGTTTGTGTTGGTTTGTGTATCAAAATTAGATTTAATATTTGATTATAATTCATTGATCATCATAAACACAACCATATCCAAACCTCTGTTTAACCCTTAAAATGTTCTCTTTTCCTGGTACATATTTGTATATGTTTCATAGAGTTACTTACAAGCAAAGTGATCAGTAGAATAATTTGTAATGGATTATATGTAATTTGTAATGGATTACTTTTTACACTTACTATCCCAGCAGTGAAACTGAATAATGTTCATTTAGGGTAGACCCAGTAATTAAGTAATTAAAATGCAGCAACACCCAAACATGTCTTGCAAACTGGTGCACTTGGACACACTGATTCTACAGGTAGGACCTGACACTGTGGTACCAGTCATTTACATGTATTAACTGAGATCTTGTTGTGACTTGCAGAGTCTAAAAAACGTGTTGATGACAAAACAACATATATGAAGTAATCTGAAGCCACCCCTCGTCCATAAACATTACGCTGACTGTATGCTAGATGTGAACATAAACATTTTTGAGAGTAGTTTGCTGTGTCATCTGAGATACAGTACCGATCCATAGCATGAGAGTGGGTCAGATCCAGAGAAGCCGCAATCATGAACTGCCATTGGAACAGTGGAGAACTCCTCCGTCCTCTCCAACATGAGGCCAATGTAACACCAGGCCAGCGCTAGGAACACAGGCAGGTTCAGTCAATATGAAGACATTAGCAGGTGTATAAAAGACAAACGAAGAGGTGAAATCAACACTGAAAACCAGACAGACAGGTCTATGAATCATAAACTCTCATTTAACTGCCTGGTATTGCGCAACAACTTTAAAGCAGACTGAAAAGCCATTATGAAATAAACTCAATAGCTAGTAAAATCCAAATGTTTACTGAGCCCTAAATCAAAGTTTGTTGCTTTTGAATATGAAAAACATTAATAGCTTATTATTATTATCATGATTATTAATATTACTATTATTATTATTATTATTACCTTTGAGGTGAGTTGATTCTGATTTTAATATCTCTGCTAGCAGTTTCAGGCCTTTGTTGAAGTGTCCAAGCCTCGTATACTCCCAGTCCTTTGAACCTTTGTTGATGCTGTATAATCTATAAAATCAAGCCAAAGTTGTAATAAAGTGTGTGATAAAGTATGCCATGTCTTGAAAGGAGCCTAATGATCTTTTATCAGTTTGTTTATTGTAATACTTTGTTTAAATAATGATTTGTTACTAAATGTAACCAACAGCAGGGCTAGCATGCGTTTGCTCCAACACACTGCAAAATATTCTTAAACAAACCTTATGTAAATTGTTGCCATTTTGAAGGACCAACTCCACTTCTCCTCTGGAGGTACCTGTAACAAATAGCAATGTTAAATGTCTGAAAATGTAATATATTTTGTGAACTGTTATGTAAATTACAGTGGTTGCAAAACTCTAAAACTTTCTTTCATTTAAACCTGGATATAAATCATTTTTAAAGCAAAAAAAAAGTTATAAGTAAAATAAGAAATATGTAAATATTTCAAAATTCTAGGTTGTCATTTACATTTACACAGATTTCCAGTGTCTTTGTACAAAAAGGGCCTCTCCCTCATCACTAAAGTGGGTATTCAGACTCTCAGGTGGATTTGATCTTCTAATCAGAGGTTTCTGCACAAACAGAGTTATTTCAAAGATTTGTTTTCTTTGATAATTGTTTGAGATGATATCATTGTCTGATAATAGCATTTAAAATGAAAATTGTTGTGCTAAAGTAGAAATGAATTTGACCTTTGGTGCATGTGTTCTGTTTTCTCTACACACCTGATGGTCACAAGGAATTTTAGTAATTGAGTTGGATCAGATGTGCTAGATGAGAATCAGAAATGCTACCCTGTGCATAGTGTGGGATAACCAGGTTTGGGCACCTTTTGAAATCAGGTTACATTTACAGTTACAGTTTACTAGGTGTACAATATCACACCTTTAGTCCACATTACATATACTCTTAAAATAAAAGTCCTTAAATGGTCCTTGATGTGTGTGAATGGTTTTAAGAAAGGCCCTTGATTCATGTAGACCACATGTAGTCCACATAAAAAAACGAATTTCTTTACAGCTGCACATCTCATTTACTAACAAGACCCATCCGCTGAAAGATTCGTTAGGGAATTTTGTTCTAAGAATGTTTATTATAAAAAGTGCTTTCCTTCATTTAATTCATGTGAATATAAGATGATGCTGGTTTATTTTAAGTCTCACCAGTTCCCCTCCATAGTGGAGAGCACGGTTATACAGAGTCAGAGCAGAGGTCAGTCTTGTCTGCAAGTCCTCCTCTCTCTCCAGCTCCACATCATGAGGCTGGGCGAAGGCCTGTTCTGCCAGGCACCGTGCTGCTCTGAGCCTGCAGTCTGCTTGGCTTTCACCCATCCCTGGACCCATGAGAGCGGCCACCCGTTCCAGGCACTCGCTCTCATCCTGTTCACGGCCGAGCTCCTCGTACACATGGGCTAGGTTGGCCCAAGCATTGAGGTTTCCAGGGTCTTCCTGGCAGACGCTTCGAAAGATTTCCTCAGCTGTGCCCAGCTCGTTCAGATGATAGGCCAGTAGTCCCAGCATGTTCCGGACAGCATACTGCAGCCTCCCCGCCTCAGCCTCCAGCTCCCCCCGCAAGCTCTCCCGCTTCAACTGAGTGTCACGCTGCCGTAGAGTTTCTGGACCTTCAGGTTCTCCATTCAGATGAAGAGGGAGGTGAAAATATCCAGGGATGAAGTCCATGCCTTCCATCAGAGACTCAATGTCCTCTTCTGTGCTGCCCTCCTCCATGACCGTCTATGCACTCTCAAAGACACAAAGATACTAATGGCAAGAGAAGGACATGTACTCGAAATGTCGTCGTACTATAAGCACGACAGGAAATACAGGTTCGGAGGAGTGAAGATAGGGAGTGGAAGGGTGAAGAATGATGTGGTTTGTCAAGTGTTTTCTTCTTTTTGGTCTCCTGCAATGTCAGCGTATTGGTATTTGAATACTTGAACAGTTGAAGTTTGGGAATAAGGTTGTTCACATTCACATTTAATTTGTTAAATTAAATTCATTTGTTCACATTTAATGACGCCCCTGCTTTGCTGTAATAGATCATGACTTTATCAGCACAGAGATCAGATCAGATTTCAAAAATGGCTCAGAATTTGTGTCTTTCAAAACCTCAACATATTCAGTTTCATGTACTTTATGATATATTCTCAAACAAGCACAGACAGGTCCTTAAGCTCATTCCATACACAAAATAGTCTACAGTATTACAAAACCTACCTGCTTTTGTAGGTTATATGGGATTGACTGGTATTTGAAAAAGCGTGTATGGTCTTTACCACATTTGCTGGTGTTTGATTTGAGGTTTTGGGAATGGTTTGGGAAAGAGGTGTGTGAACAGTAATGTTTGTTTGGTGGCATTAAATGACACACCTGCTTTGTCATTATATGATACTTAGCTCTTGTGAAGGTCAGCACAGCCAATATTAATGATACACATGTTTTGGCCCAGTGAGGCCAAAACACAACCATGTAGATTTACTGTATTCACCTTTTTACATGGACATGGACTTTTTACATGTTTTCCTATTCATGTTGAATTCCCTTTAGAATGATACACACGCTTTTAAGATGAGGACAGCATTTCTTAGCGCTCATCAAGCTGGTCTGATATGATGGGAATGCAGATTAGCAGCAGAAATAATTAAATTGTAAAGACTTAAGAAGGATGATTCATACTAACATGCATGCACATCATATGTAGGTATTTTTCTAGATAATTATTCTTCTGATGACTGCCTGGAATCATTTTCAGATGACGTTATTGTCTGAAACGTTTTAATAATTCATGACTTGAAAGAATTAAGTTCATTTTGCATTTCCTCTATTAACCACTAGATGTCAAATGAGTTCTTTGGCAAAAAAAGGGAAAAAAACTGTTACAGGGTCATTATGCCACATTGTTTGTATTTTATTTTTCTTTAATGCCCAGTTTAAACATTCAAGAGGATTTGTGTATGTTTTCTTTTCCTCATTACCATTTTACAGTCTTTCTTTGTCCTTACAATTTAACAGGCCGTTTTTGTTACTATGCCTTTAAAACTATGACTGTAAATGATCTCTGTTCTGACTCCATGTCCTGTACCTCCTTTAAAAAGCAGGGCAGACTGAAACACTCATTCATTAGAACTTCAGTATTCAGGTGCAGAGCTAAATTGCTGTAGGCTGAATAGACATATTCAAAACAGGCTGTTTTGCAGCTTAGTTTCTCATGTACAGGGGGTCTAGAAAAGAATCATCCTCTTCAGAATATTCACATTGGGTTGCTTTGCAGCTTGAGAAAAAAAATTCCAACTGTATTTACTCTTTATACAACTTTATAACATCCAAATGAAGACAATGATAGCAGCATCTAATGGGTAAAGGATCCATAAAATACTCAATCGGCAACCAGCTTCAACAAATCACCTTCTCCATTGCACATGAAGCTAACTTGCTTCCATCTTTGATCACTTATAATTGTTTTGATTAGTTCAGCATAAAAGCTGCCCTGAAGTATTCCAGTGGTTGTAAGTGCAACTGAAAGCAAATGATCAACTATGTCCAGTAAGACACTGCCAATAGATCTCAGGGATAAAGTTATGGACAGACACAAGTCATGGATACAATTTTTTAAATCTCTAGGAGCACCGTAAAGTCTATAATTAAGAAGTGGGAAGTATATGGTACTACTAGGACCCTGGATCAGGCCATCTCTGCAGACAGGATCAAAGAGCTGATCAGAGAGACATACAAAAGGCTCATTGCAACTCTAAAGGTGTTACATGAATTTATTGCAAAATGTCGTTATTGTCTTAATGTGAGAACAATATCACAAGTGCTCCATAGGAGGATTACAAGAAAAAGGCCACTTTTTTAAGAAAGGCCACATTAAGTCTCCATGGAGCTTTGCCAAAATCCTCCTTGAAGATCCTGAGGCCAAAAACAATAAGGTGTTATGGTCAGATGAGAATTCATGAAATTCTATGACTTCTTGCTTATTACTTGCTATTAAGGCTTGTATCACCACAAGCACAACCAGTCACCATTCCGTGTAAAATGACTGGAACAAAGTAAAGCTGATCTTTAAATGTAACTACATTAACTGGACAAGTAGATAAAATGCAGTTAGATTTAGATGATCATGCCTCACTAGTACTGGAATAAAGATCAACAAAGAGTACATGACTCCATATTTCAGCAGTACACAAGCAGGAGAAGTTATTTCTCCAGTGGTGAAAGACCTGCATTCGCTTCAGCATGAAACCTTGAAATCCTCAGTGTTTAGGTCTATGGTGGGTGATTATCCTTTTCCCCCCTGCTGTTCTATTTCCCTCTTGATGACTTTAGCAGAGAGGAGATCCTCATTGTGTAGCCAGCAGCTGTTTGATGATATCATCTTTCTGGGCACTTGGTCAGCTATAGCTGCAAAGTAACAGAGCAGTGTGCATGCACTTTCAGCACGGCGACTTCCTCTTGCTTTACACTTCCGACACAGTCATATTCCTGTGTATGCCATTTGGAAGGGGAATGTCATTTAGAAGCATCAGAGAGGAATGGGATATCTTTGTAAAAAAAATGTGCAGCAGGAAAGAATCAGCCTATTATTTGATTTTACCTGGTATAGAAGACCTTAATGCCAAAACATATGAAGGTAATTCTGTAGTGAGGAAACTGTCCCACATGTTCTGAGAATGAGTACATGAGTAGAAGATGGTGTTTGTCCCACTCTTCGTGTCTTTTTAACGTTTTATTATGCGAGAGCATAACTGACAGGCAGATGTCTCTTTGAACTGTATGGTATAATGATTATGTAAAGTGATATTACTGTGATTCAGGTTAGGCCGCGTTCTGTCAGAGCGTGTGAGTAGCACGTATGTAGAGAAAAATAGAAAAGAACTGAAAAAGATATGTTCTATATTTTAGAACATTTACTTCCAGTACCAACAGGAGAGTAGGTAAATATATAAAAGAGTAATCTAATAATAGTGATACTACTGTTATTATTGTTATGAAGAAGGCAGCTGGTGAACTGGTGGTTAGGGATCTGCCCCAGCAATTGGAAGGTTGTGGGTTTAAATCCCAGGAATCCTATCGGCACCACCGATGTGCCTTTTGAGTAAGGCACTGCCCCTTCACACTGTTCCTGGCTGCCTGCTGCTTCGTGGGTTAAATGCAGAGAAAGGTTTTCATGTTGTTCACACTGTGCTGTGCTGTAGTGTGTAGAACACAGTATTTTAAAGAAAAAAAAGAAGAAAAAGTAGTACTAGCAGAAGTAGTAGTTGTATCTGGCAGAAATGTGCTCCACATTCCACACAAACAATGTGCGCCAAGAGATAATACACGGTCGTTATATAACAGCGTTCACTTCAAATTTTTAGATGTATTTTCAGGCATCAATTTATCAAATGTAAGGTTACGGTAAAGCGTCTCGTATAATAGTATTACTACGGTAGACAACTTGTGGCCTCCGCGTTGTGTTTTTCTCACCCGTGTTCTGGCCAGCCCCCTCTCGGCCAGCCTCTCCCTCCTGCGCTGTGATTGGCTAGAAAAACTCCTTATTTTACCATTGACTATTAGTCTGCCACTGACACGCCCACTGACATGTAGAGCCAATCAGAGAGGCAGAGGCGGGGCGTCATCTGAAAACCGGTGGGAAAAGAAATTAGGTGTTTAATTGTACACTCTGTCACGCAGGTGGGATTTGGGTCCGTCCGTTTTCTTCAGAACTGAAAAGGGAGAGACTGTGAGGGGTATCAGCGGGCATCTTTGGCTCTCAGGGAGATGAGAGCCGAGGAGTAAGAATGGAGGAGATTTCTGACCAGCAGTGACAGGACGAAACCTGGACGGTTGAATGATGCTTCACAGCAAACGTCTCTGCACAGCTGGGCGAGAGCATCAGTGTGGAAGAGGCTGGACGTGGGCTGAACGTCTTTGATTCCTAATTTGTTTACTGTTCAGCACGAATGGGCAGCAGACAGAGCTGAGAGATCTGCTCTGAAAGCCCTGCCACATTCCGAGTGACCCACCGTTCCCAGGGACTTGGTGGTCTCACAGAGTTCTCAGAGCAGGCTGGTTAAATTCTCTCTGTGATGGATGAAGTTAGCAGCAACGAGTGTGTCCCGGATTTAAAAGACCTGGAGTTGAAAGTGGGGAGGAAGACACCCGAGGGGCTCCTGAAATGGATGCGTCAAGACGCAGGACTCCAAGGCCACCCCAAGACCACCTGCCCGGAGAGCGGCCAGTCTGAGAAGAAAGGTCTCGATGAGAAGATCAGGAGACTCAAAGTGGAGATGGTAAGACTGTGAGGCTTATTTAAATTTTTAAATAGACAGTGGACAGTGACAACATACTAAAATGTATATGTATATATACACACACACACACACATGTATGTATATGTATATATGTGTGTGTGTGTGTGTGTGTGTGTGTGTGTGTTTTACATATATGTATATATATATTTGTATACATGTGTGTGGCTATTGAGGGTAAAAGAGCAGAGGCGCCTGAAGTCACACTTTAAATGATCAGATTTGAGTAACCTACATGAGTATTTCTACTCTCTGGTGAGGGCATCAGAATCCCAGACCCATTTGTTGTGGCAAGGAGGGAAACACCAGTTGCTGCTGATGCTAAATAAAATCCTCATAGTGATAAACAAAATAATTATAATTATTATAAATAATAATCATTTTTTATAGCTCCCTATGAAGGGAGGCTACACTTGTGACTTCTATTGCAGCATAAGGCACAGTAGAGGGTGGGGGTAGCTCAGTGGGTAGGATACTCGCCTCCAGATCAAGAGGCTGTGGGTTCGAATCCTACCACCAATGGGTCCCTGAGCAAGACCCTCAACCCAAGTTGCTCCAGGGAGACTGTCCCCTGTAGTTAGGGAATGAAAGTCGCTTTGGATAAAAGCTTCTGCTAAATGCCATAAATGTAAATGTAAAGTAGAGGTTGCACCATACCAGAAATAGATTTGAACTGCATTAAAATTATGTACTATTATTTATTGACTTGTCAGCTGCAGGCCCGTGATAGCAACTGCAGTCTTAGCACATGGATGCAATGCACTGAGATGAAATCACAATAAAGTTTGACTTGACTTGACTAGCATCTGTAGGGGTTCTGTGTGTATGTGTGGCAGGAGTGGTTTTGTAGAAAGCTGTGGGAAAGGCTCGTTCTGCCACTGAATCATCACCATGTTGCAGGGTTGCCACGCAACCAGCGATACAGTACTGCAGTGCTTCCCTGCTACTATTTATGTTTACAAGTGTGTTAAATCCTGTGTGTTGGTGTGGTGATATCTGTATGAATATATGTGCATTTACTAATACACCCATCCGGCCACTATGACACATCCAAGTGTCTGTGGTGTGCTTAGCCGTAAACAAGTGGCTGACTGTACGTGTTGGCTAGTGCATAAATGGCATATAAATAAATAGTGTATAAGCCCCATAACTCTCTAGGACAGTCGGTGTATGGAAGCAAAAAGAGACTGGATTTGTGCATGTTCTGCATGAATATGTCCCAGTTCTTACAACAGTTTTTTTCACTGCTAAGATGTCTTTCATGTTATTAGGTACTGAACCAGGTGTAAAAATAAGTATTAATGCTGATTTTACAATTTTGTTTATAGTTATTTAAATGTGTTGTATGTTATTTTATATTATATATAATATATATATATATATATAGTTATCCCTCTGTCTACATCTAACATCCTTTCCCTGACTGACATGTTCCAAATTCCACAGACTAGTTCAACCACATTTACAAACGCATGGACTTCACTCCAGTCTGTAGTTAGTAGTTAGTAGAGTGACGAAGCTTTGACCTAAGCCCTATTTGTGGCAGTAGGGTTAGTCAGTTGGGGACAAAGTATGTCATACTTATCATTACTGTAGATTCACATGTATAGATTTATCTGGCACGAGGCCTTTAAGAGACCAGTTTGTTCTGTTTGAGCAGCCCACTGGAAAAACGGAAGTGTTGATATTACTGGGGTGGTGGCGTCCTAGAGGGTGGGATACTTGCCTCAGGACCAAGAGGTCATGAGTTTGAATCGTACCTTCAGCATCCCACCACTGGATCCCTGAGCAAGACCCCTAACCCCAGGTTGCTCCAGGGAGACTGTCCCCTGTATTTAGGGAATAGAAGTAGCTTTGGATAAAAGCGTCTGACAAATGCCGAAAATGTAAATTATACAGTTTTCTCCCTGATCACTGCGTTTTTGAAATACAGTGTTGATATGTGAATCAGTGACTGTCACAAGGCAGGACCTCCTGCATTTATCCTTTGACATCGGGCACCAAAAGCAGCCACTCTCATTCCGTTCAAATCCACAGGGAAATCACACAGAATCTGTGCCTTCTTGAAAAAGTGTGAGCACTGAAATAAGACAGACCCGTTAAGGAAATGAGGCCTAGATGTAGTCACCATATGTCCCCAGCTGAGCAAGAGGCAATGGATGTGAAAGTCATAAATAAAGCCCCTGTGACATTTCTGATTAGCTGTGACTATCAGTATTGATCAGAGCGTTGAAATATTACCACATTCACTCCTCCAGAACTTAAGAGGGAATCCCAGAGATTTTTCAAAACCTTTGCATAATTTAATGGTAAGGCAAGTAATTCAGAAAGGTTTGTAAAATGCCTTATTCTGGTGTTTCGTATTACGTTGCAATGGCTGTAACAGGAAACGGGTTGCAATGTCTAGAAATATATCCATTTTATTTCAAATCCAAAACAACCAGTGAGCACATTTGTGCCTTAAAGAGCTGCTAAATCTAATGGTGGTAATAGAAAAATTGTGGTAAATCTGAAAAAATTGTTTTCTGTGGGGACAATTTTGCCTTGCTTGTACCTCTCCATCATAAATGCATTAAAGCCAAAGAATTATCTCAACATTATCTGCCAATGTACTTATAACCACATCATGTAAGAGCTTTCTGTGGGGCAGCTTTTAGAGGCATTAATCTCTTCAGATGTCTGGTTCCTATCACCAAATCTCAGCCATATAATTATGTAGAAATGTTGAAAAATTGGTGAAATTTCACTCTGATGTGGTAGCACTATACAGCATGACCCAGAAAATGATTTTGCTTCACAACAGTGATATGAAACAATTAAATAATTAAAGTAGTATAAAGTATTAAAGTAAATTAGTAAAGTTGCAACGTCTCACTCATATTCCTGTCCTGTAGCTGCAGTTTATCATTTCTCTGATGGCCGTCACAGGCATCTTATGGCTGTGGTGTAGCGTCACTCAAGCGTTGCAGGGTAGAATTGCTCCCAAGTGCACCCCAAGAAGCTCATAGCTGTGGTGTTACGTTGTTCTTATGGTAAGTCTGGGCTTTGAGGCTGTGGTGTAACTTCGCTCAAGCAGCCAGCCCAGGAATTCCCAGAGCCGCAGATAACAACAAAGCAGATGTACAAACAGTACAGAACAGTACAAAAACAAAACAAACTTATCCCGATATAAACCTGCAGCTCTTTTGCGATATTTAAAACTAAAGAAGTAAGTTTTGAACATTAAATATTAGAGGTTGACTGGTATGTGTGTTTCTATGGCTGATGCTGATATTTAGAAATCAGGGTCGGAACACCGATAATTTTGTTTTTATTGGGGGTGGGGGGGCATATTGGGTCATTTTTCCCACCACTCATAAAATATGAAACACTTTTTAATACATTTATCAAGTGTAAAAGAATAAACAATAATAATGATAATAATATTGTTTCTTGCAAGCCAAATGGTCATAATCTAGTGAGCGCAAAAAAAATGAATTCACACAGCCTGTTATGCAAGGACTACACAAGCCACTAGTGATTACACTGTGAAAGCCCAGGTATGTTACTGCACTAAATTGTGTGTACATTTTCCAAGATATGTCGACAAACTGTGTTACCGTCTACTTTCATATGTGAAGACTTTCATTTCTAAACAGCATTGACAGTTGTTGAGTGTAAGCACACATTTAAGCGATTGGACTACACTGTTAGCGAACTATAGGCAACAGTGTTCGCAGTAAGCCAACTGCAGGTGCCGGTAGAGGGGCGTGTCACGCGTGTTCCATAGCTGCAACACAGGGCTGCCCACAAATGTGCATGTCTATTAATCGGCCTTTATATGTGCCGACATCAGAAGATGCCGGTTATCTAAAACTGCCCAAATATCGGCCCGATAATCGGTCGAGCTCTATTAAACATGTCTTTGCTGATTGACTACATTTGAAGTTAGAGGGGAAAATGAGTACATTTCATTTTTCACTAATCTATTGCTTTAAGGTGGCCAGTGCAGCCACATCTTCAAGCTCCTCCTTCTCTTGTGGAGAAAGGCCGAACTAATGCTTGGTAATGATCTCATGAAGTATCGGCTTCTCACCTCCCTCTGTTCTCTCCTGAGCTGAGGTGAGCTGTCAGAGGCTCTAACCTCGTTCTGTGTGGCTGTGTCACCTGGCGCTGCGGCAGTGTGTGACCGCAGTGTGTTCACCTCCACTCCCTCCACGTGTCCACAGGAAAACAGCGAAGAAACAACAGTGACTCTGAATGATCAGAATGAAGGTGCACCAGATCATTAGATCGGACTAGACATAATGTAACATGAGTGGCTATTAGTACATACCGAGATCAGTTAGGGGCTATTCTTTCTTTTCTTTCTTTCTTTCTTTCTTTCTTTCTTTCTTTATTGCATAACTGAAAAGGAAAATATTACCTTATAATAAGGCAAAAACAAATGAATTTAATGTTATATGTTACACCAAGATTAATGTTAGTTATTGATCTATTAATCAGGGTTAAAACCTGCAGTTCTTCTGCAAGAAATAAACAGCAGCAGGTCTTTGCTTTGAACACCTGTGCACCATGTATTGAGCCAAAAGAAAAAAGAGCAAGTCCTCAATGACTTTGCACATGTTCTCAGCCCCCCCCCCCCCCCTCTCTCCCTTTCTCTCCTTGGATGGAAAACACTAGGGATGATGTGCTAACAGATGGAAGAGAGGGCTCCCAATGTAGATTTGAAGGAAAGAGAGAGAGAGAGAGAGAGAGAGAGAGAGAGAGAGAAATAGAGCCAAGGAGTACAGACAGGGCCAAGGACAGATTGAGTGGCATGTTGCAATATCAGTGAAACAGGGCCTGTCTATCAGTGTTTTAGAATGAAAGGTGCCGTCAGGTACGTGTGTGAGGGAGAAAAGAAAGTGTGTATGCAGCGACGCAGCCCTGTAGGATTTGATGTTTATTCATGCGTTCTGATGCCTGTGGTTTCACTCTGGTTTGCCCGTGGCATGACTTTGTTGTGCACCAGCTCAGGTTATTTGGCAGCTTTAGACAGTGTTTGCAGAAGACCTCTGTGATATCTGGACAAAGGGATATTCATTTGACCTTGGCTAATCACTAAATTCCTCTTCACAGCAGAGTTAAAGTAGTGTAAACCCCACTTAGTTGCTGTTACTTCGAGGCTACAGCTATCACAGGTGGCAGTGAAGGGCTTTAATTAGATATGGATTGTTTATGTAGCTAAATAAAACAAGAAAACAAATTCTATGAAAAGGAATAAATACTAAAATTTCAAGTGATACCACACTAGTGGTTGTGTTTTTTTTGAGAACCTAACGCAGAAGTCCCTACAATAATGTGGAAACTGCAAAATATCCTCCGCCATTTTTTTGCTTTTGTTGTGGCAATAAATATATTTTTTCTGGATGTTTTCACACAAGGGGACCTGTTCACATCGCTGCAGTGTCCCAGTACTTTTGTCCCGCAACCTTCTGAGTTGCATATCTCGGCGAGGAAAGCACTCAGACACTTCAAACTCCACAGTTCAGTAGATCTCCAGGATACCTTTCCAATGAGCCCTCAGATGTATTTTTAGTCCGTGTAGATAATTTTTTATTCTCTGAAAACAGTTTACCTCGCCGCGGTGTCCCAATACTTTTGGCACACTATATATATATGTATATATATGTATCTATATATATATAGTATATTATGATACATATATGATGCATGGATACATCTGTTACACACTCAAAAACAAATACACACACACCCAAGCCTGTGTCTGCGGTGAGATATTTTACAGGGCGAAATGCCTCAGCAGGGAAAAATGAGAATTACAGGGATTAGAGCTGGAGACATTGGGGGAAAATGGGATCTGCCTGGCTGTGAAAATAAAGAGGTGCCTCCACTGGCTGGACTGAAACATGACTGTACTGAATGACAGGAAGGATACGCAGTACAGAGTACTGTAGGCTAAAAGGTAAACTGACCTTACATTACTTTACATAGTTGCTACTGCACCATTTAAAAACTGCCAGCAGGTCTTTGTCGGGTCACTTTGAGACTAATGGACCACTAGAGATGGTCCCAAATGACATAAGAAAGGAATAAAATTTGGTAACATTAACGTGATCATTCCATAGACGATGAGGTTTTGTTATGACAGTGACTATAAGTTTAAATCCTTCTGATCTCATAGAGGGATCAACTCCCAGAAAGGAGCACACAGAGTGTGTAAAAGCTTTAGAGCATAAATGGAACAATGGAATATTTCTGAATATTACTGACGGGCGTACTCACACATTTGAGGTGCAAATAGGGTGGGGTGGGGTGGGGGTG
>JBBPDC010145449.1:0-23042 GCA_037974485.1 Hemigrammopetersius urotaenia
GTAGGTAGGTGTAGGGTTGTTTTGTTATGTACATTTCTTTGGTGTTGTCTGTCCCCACTCTGAACGATATGTGAGTACTACTGTTCTGGTATGTGTAATTTACTACTCTCTTTATGTTACCGTGTACAGTTTGTAAATATTGTATATATTCCTCTCTTGCTGTTAACTCTGTATATAGTTCTAGATAAAAGCTTGTTCTGTAGTCTTGTGAGTGTTGTGTGTCATTTACTATTATCTGCTGGTTACCTTTACCACACCCGCTCTTTACTGGTCATTCCCACTTATTGCTCATATTTAGTCATAAATTGAACCCAGACATAACAATATGAATATTGAGATCACCGAGGATTATTATATTTGGAGACAGTACTGAAAGATGAACAAGAAGAGCAGTAAAGTCAGTTAGAAAATCCTTATTTGGCTTAGGTGGTCGGTAAACAGTACATATGATGGTAGGAGTAGGTCCAGGGAGCTGTGATGCGGTGAATTCAAAGGAGTGGAAGGGTGGGGCAGAGACGGGGACGACTTTCCACTGTCTGTGGTGAATCATCGCGAGACCTCCGCCCTTCCCGGAGTCGCGCGCTTTACAGACATAAACAAATTCCGGTGGAGTGGAGTCGTTGAGGGAGATAAAGTCATTAGGCTGTTGCCACGTTTCAGTTAAACACAAAGTCCAACTTACGGTCAGAGAGGAGATCCTGGATGAGGTGACCCTTGCCATTGAGAGAGCGGATGTTTAACAGACCGAAGGTGATGGTAGATATATCCTGTTTGACAGCAGGCTTAGCCGACCTAGCTAGGCGGGCTAACACGTTATGGCAAACACCTCGGTCGGCTTTACGGGAAGGACGAGTATATGCTTCACATAATAATGACCAGCAGGTGGCGCAAAGTACAACATCCGACTGATCACAGTACAGATAAGAAGGGGCAAACACAAGTTTGGTCTCATCGCTTTTTGCATGATAGGACTTTTACGCGCGTGTGTGTGTTTTGTACAATTCTATGTCAAATGTGCATTCAGTGCTTTGATTTAGATAAAACCTTTTATTTTTTATGTAAGTCTGATTTTTGGCTTAAGCTACAGTTCAGCAGAAAGAGTGGTCTATGGTTGCTTGACAAAGAGAAGGGATTTTAAACTGAAGGACTGCATTGCCTCTCTGCGTAAACATTAAACCACTTCCTGCCCTCTGTTCTAACGACAGCAAGGTGGTGACGTCACACCATATGCCAACAACAGCAAATAATTCATTAAAACGCATTTTATCGGCATGTTTAGGTGTGTAATCAGTCGATAATATGTAAAGTAGTATGATACCATTTGTGTGTGTGAAGTGAGTGAAAAGTGAAATGTGGGTTGAAATTAAAATGTACAGTATAAACAAACTGCAATCACAGACCAAGTTCTGTACCCGTGACTGAATCTCCAGTGCCCCTTTGTTAGACATGTTATATGCTGTTTGTGTGCAGAAGCCTATCTTTTAAGTGCACTGTGTAGGGAGTCATTTGAGACACATATGTGTAATTCACATCCTCATTTGTGTGTTTATCTAGTGTTGCACCTCATAGTTACCAATAGTAACTCCTTTAATGTTCAAGAAAGTTCAAGAGTCCTGTAGAAACACCTGTGGTAGTACTTTTTATCTTAAGATCTACAGTAACAGGAACCAGAAGAGCAGTGAGAGAGGCAGAGAAACATGATGAGCTGTGAGGAAAGTTTTGTTCAGTGTTGCCAACATAGCAATTTTGTTGCTAGATTTAGCAACTTTTTTTTCCAAAAAGCACCTAGCAGCAAATGTAGCCATTTTTAACATTCATTTGTGACTCAAAGTGACTCAAAAGAGCAGTGGCTGCAGGCTTCACTCAGTAGAGTGCGGGGGTGGGGCTACATAAGGTCTAAATAGCCAGGCACAGCTGCAGCAGCAAAATTTGTTGGCTGAGTGCAACAGCAGTAGCACACATTTCACATTTTTAAGTGAATTAATTAAGAGTAACCACAGTTCAAATTTAGTTACTGTAGCTGCTCATTAATTTTGAACTGAACATGTCTCAATCGAAATTGTACAGCCAGAAATAAAGAAAAGAGTGGGAGTCTGTACCTGAATTTGAAGGATGGCTGAAGCCAGTACCTGGGGATGACTGCCGAGCATACTGTGCATACTGCAAATCAGATATGCTTGCAAAAATGTATGACATTAGAAAATGTGGAAAATATATGCATTTAAACAGGATTAGCCTTAACCATAATCAGAACACTGAGTGCATCCTTGGGTCACAGGACTGTATAAGATGTAAGCGCTGGAGACCGACTCCAGGGCAGTCCTGGATATTTTTTGGGTGAGGACTGTCATCCCGAGCGCTCGGTTTAATAAAAGGTTAAAAGAAGAAGAGTGAAGTGTTGTGTGGTATATCCAGAACCGAATCTCCGAACCAGGAATCCTGTTGGCTAGAGGGGTTGGAGTCCAACAAAAACATTGTGCACAGCAAAGCATATAAATAAATCAAAACCAATACATCAATACATTGTGTTCAAAATATTCATTTTAAATGTAAAGAATACATTCCATTTCACATTGATTTCATTTAGAAGTACATTTATTTTTTTCTGTATTAAGACAGGCTGCAAATGTAAGGCTGTACTCCTCACCATGCAGAGCCAATCATTAGTTAACTCCTACTTAAGAATTATGTTGTTATACAATTACCATTCTATATAATAATTAAGGTGCTAAGAATAACCTCTATTTACATTGTTTCTTCCATGGAATATGTATATTTACACTCAGGACTGGTCAAAAAAAGATATTTACATCAAAGAAAACATGTAAAAGGTATTTTACCCAAAACTGCAGAAAATAATCCATTCTGACATACGTCTAATAAAGACCTGCATAGAAAACCTGCATATTTGCAAATCAACCCAGGAAGATCAAATATATGAACATATATGAACATTTAATACGTTAAATATTCTTGCCCAGTGAAATAAATTCACACAAATAGAATCAATCAGTTTGATTTGGCTGTTTTCCTCCTTTTTGCTTCTATACACTAAACCATCAGGTTTTATTGTTTTTCACTTCTTGTCTTTAAAGATAACTGGATTACTGAACTTCTTAAGTAATAAGTGTAAAGCCTGCATGAGGCCACAAGGCAGTTATAATTCTCATAAAGTTATCATTTAAGTTCACTGTTTACCATGTTATTCTCATCACCAAACACTTTTTTGTTTGTTTCCTAAAATCCGAGTTATTGTACACACATTCAGAGAGCAGTGGCCTCACACTCTGACACTGCCTGGATCATGAGCTCATCTGGGATTTCTCCCTTTTCTGCAATTACCTTCTCCACCTCCTCCAGGGCCTCTAGACAAGAGGGGTCATCAGGCCAGTTAACCTCTGTGTGCTCTGCCTGAGAACCCGAGGAGCCTGGCTGCTCGACTCCCTTCACTGCTGGAACAAAACTCTGACTCGACTCAATATTACCCAACTCATCCATCAGGAACTCCTGATCCTCCTCGTCCTGCAGAAACACACGCATACATGTTTATACATTTTACCAGATTTTTATACAACTGCCGAGCCATGTGCATCACACCCATGGACCCTTTTGTGTTAAAAGTGATAGAAATGCATTAACAGACCTATTTTTCTTCTCTGTGTGTCTGTCATTAACTTACTCCACAATGACAATTTTTAAATTCTTCTTTTGTTGGACCATTTTTGCAGTAGCGTATCAACACACAGATTCTTAAAGAAGGTGCAATTTCAGTCTTTCACTACCAATGCTGCTTGTTAGAGTTTGCATATCACATTATGTGACATTTTGTTAAATATGTCTGTTTAATTTTCTTCTCATGCCATTCACAAACTCTGTTTGATTTTCTTACTCTGTTTATCTGTAGGTCCTGAACTGGTTACGCCTGACTGGGTAAAACAATGCACTGTGTGACAGCTAGCATTTCTCTGTATAGAAAAAAATACAGCTATATCACTGACTGTGTATCCTAATACTAAATCTACACTGTAGTGATTTTGGTAAAATGTATGTTGTCTTTAAATGACTGACCTCCTTCAGCATGTAGCTCATGCAGACCTCTTGTGGAAGAGGATAACCTGCAAATAGTTAAAGCAGAAATAAATGTTGGTCAAATGTTTTATTACATAAAAGCTGCGATGCAAAAATGGGAGATCCACGTGAATGATATGTATAACAGCAATGTGAAGTAACTGGTAGACTTACTAGATGACCTGTAATTCTTACTGCGGCACTCGGGGTCATGACATCTCTGGTACCACACTTCATCTTTGAGATCCACAACTATTCTAAAAGAGTTTAACACACACGCATAAACTTCAGTTTCCATGAACATCCACTGACTGTTAAACAGGTGAGAACAGAATAAAAAGACCATATATTACACCCCCAAGGCCCACTTGTTATGTTTGTGGGGTGTTTGTGTGTTCATTTGTGCTTTTCCATTTTCAAATCTGCTTTTATCCCACAGAATTATAAAGCTATACCTAACTGCTCCTGCCCCTTCAAGGCTGATATTTATAAATGAGGTCTGTTCTGACTGGTGCTCCTGCCCTAATTCAACTCATTATAGCTTTGATGTGAATGAGAAGGGCCAAATTGTTCTAGGTTGTCTACATGTAAACGTGTTTGTTACATCAACAAAGGAATCGAATCTAGTTGTCTTTACAGCTTAATTTTCATAGATAGAAAATATTCATTTAACGTTGATCGCTTACTACAGCCAACTATTTTTAAAAAGCGAGGAAAATTCTGTTTGCCATGATATGGGCTCTTTCAGATTAAGACTCACATGATGTTGTTGCTCTTGTGGAAGCGACCCACATTGTAACACCAGCGGTACTTTGCAATGTCATACACCAGCAGATGCTCTGATACAAAGTAGGTCCAGCGCCGAATACCTGTTATTTATCCAGTAAAACGTTAGGTCCATTTTAAAGAGGCAATTTCTGTATGTTTATATATTCATTAAGTGAAGGTTATTTCTTTATTAATGTACTTGTTTTATAATGTTTTAGCAGCATTTTGATGGACAATGAATCTTTCACAGAAGTGGTATGCAACAACTAAAACTTAATTTCTCACATCATATGTACAATATAACTCAACTGAATTTTTTTTATCACATCTGTGTTCTTTTCCATTCTTAAACTTACTTCCTTGAATGCCGTCTTTGTACACCAGCCTCTGTACAAATCCATCCACTTCTGTGTGTGGGGAAGGCTGCTGTTCACCTGTGAATTCTTTAAAAAGGCAGCTCATAATGATCTTTATGTTAAAACAGCTTGCAACACCAGTTCCTAAATGATCCTTTAAAAAAAGCAGAGATGTAAGTACCTGAGCTTTGAGGGCCACTGTGTTGGGCTGAGCAGTAAGATCCTGATGAACTCCTTTCTGGGACATCACAAGTCAGAATTCTCTGACCAGTGAAACTGGGGAGAAAATACCAGTCTGAATGTGTAGAACAGTGTGCTTACCAAATTTGACATACTACACGGTATAACAATGTAATGACAAGTGCAAGAGAGGCTTAAAAATTACATCCTTTATTTACTTGCAAGTTAGCAAAAAAATATGACTTAGCAGTAATGTTGCCCCCCTAGCCCACGGAGATCCGGAGTTATTAGCACATTAGTCACGAAGCCCACCTTTAAAATATTTTTTAAAAAGTTCCTGTTTGTTTTTTGTCCCTCTGTAGTATCGAAAATAGTATCGAGTATCAAGTTTGAAATTTCAGTATCGTGACAAGCCCACTCAGCAGAGGGCTTTAAACAGCTGGAGTCCAGTGATGACACAAGGCCCAAGTGATGGAAATCCCCCATAGTGACAGGAACCTTTAACCCCTGCACTGTATGATGATTACCTGACATTGGTAATTAGGGAAGCCAGGAAAATGTGCTCCTCTGCCGTGCTCTGCTTGACAAGCTTGGGGAAGTATTTGTTATCTTCAGCTACAGTGAAGGCAGCGTTCTTTCCCAGTTTGGAAGACTTGTAGAGACGGAAATTTCGGTTTTTGGTGTAGACACCTTTGGTAGAGGATATCAGACATTGTTCAAACATGGCATTCCAAGAGCAACATCAAAGAAAATTTTATTCAATTTCTAACTTATTTTAGACTGATTTCCACTGCACTGACACCAGTCAACAATGCCTTTCCCCCACTATGTTCAGGCCATTTTAAAGCCAGACTACCCAAATGGTGCCCTGGGGAACAGATAAAACCTTTTACACACCCACACCCACACCAGGATGGGAATCGCAGATTTTATGTTGCAAATCCTGTCCGAATAATACCTTAAGGGCTGCCACTATAGATTATACTAGTAATGAGTTCTTCCGCCATTTGTGGAGAACATTGGGAACGCCAAACATGGTTTTTACTGACCTGCACATTGTCTGTTTATGAATAGCTGATATTAATCTAGGAAGCAGAGCAGTCATAAATGTTATAACTATTAATTAATTACTGACTGAGAAACCAGTTGCTTGGGAAGCAGTCCTACCCAGATCCACAAACAGCTGCTTTTCACCATTTCTGGACTTCACTATTAAAAAGCTCAGGTCTTTCTCCTCTTTTTCTTCCTGCTTCCTTTTCTTTAACTGAGGCTCTCTGCTGCGAACACCACATTCTTCTGAAGTGTTTGTTGCTGATGTGAGGGTATCTGAGCTGTATAAAAACAAATTCTACAAAGTCAACAGTTCTTATTGCACAAATTACATTTATTATATGAGAATAATTCTTACTGACAAAATATTCATCCAAAAGGCAGAAATATATGAATATGACACTAACATGCTAGGACTGGCCCAAAGAGCATTTTAAGATTCAATAAATATGTAAGGCAATGAATTCCCTAAACTTCTGAATGTGAGTGAAGCAATAACACAGCAGAGACATGTTTCTTATATGCTATCTCAATGTTGTGTCGTCTGATACCAACAGCAGTAAACAAATGATCAACATTCATTGTGATTATACAGATGTGCTGTTTGTTGTGTGAATTTTAACATGCTATAAAACTACATAATGACAAAACAACGGATAAAAGTCAACATTCCAGTCCGAGGGAGAATGGACTGTATGAATTTTACTCAGATATGGATAATTGTACTATAATTTGTGCCGATTCATCAAATATGGGCCTCCGTGATTATACCAGCCTTTTACCGCAAATGTTGCACAGAGCATTTTTTGGCTTCAATCAACATACTATCTAAAGACGTATACTGATGAAAGGATAGAACTGCTGGCAGAAATAAATATGAAAGCAATTTATAAATACGCAAACACTCAAATGATTCAGGCCAGCCCTAGTGAATAAGGCATAAGTGAAACAACAGCAGCTGTCATTTGTGTAAACTAAAGTTTGTCTTACTCTGCATGAAGACTTTTCAGGGCAGGTTTGAGTATGTCATGGATAAACCGGCCTGTTGCAGAAATACATCCAACACATCACCATTCAGTGTCAAAATATGACTTCAATACAGTAAATCACAAGATAACTCATCAGTATTTGTAGATATTGCAAATTTGAATAATAAGTCGGATGGATGTGTATTTAAACATTCACAAATAACTATTCCTTTTTATAACTTTATTACATAACTGGGCCAGTTTCCAGGATTCAGCATAAGTTTAGACTGACAAGCATCTCCAATAGGAATTCACTTTTAGCACAGCAACAGTTTACAGCTTAGATAACTGTCTTTAGTTTGAGGGTTATACATTCTACAGATAAGTTCACCTTTTTTCACACACAGAACTGTCCGCTTTATGGAGCTGCTCCACTCAGTAATGAATAGTTAAGAGTAGTATCTGTGGACACAGTTTAATTCAGTGAGTAAATGAGACTCACCAACATGGCTGTTGTCTTTGAAGGCTGAATTGGGGAGGAGGAAGATGAGATGGCGGCTGAACTTCTCAGTAGTGCTGGAGTCCAGATTCAGCACGTCTTTTGTGGAACACTGTAGGCCGTACACCTCCTCCAGCTTCTCACACACATGCTGTTGTTGCAGTAGAAATGTAAAACACAAAAGAAGCAGTATAAGGTTACTTGTCTCAGACACCAAATGAACGTGGAAGAACTCGGCTTCAAATACAAATGACCTCACAATTCAAAACTTGATTATTTAGGAGAGAGCAAAATATGAACAAACTACAATTTTATACCACAATCAGTCTTACAACTGCTTAACATCAAACATCAACATCAAATTTAAATGTATATAATTTATGAATATGACTGAAGCAACACTTTACACAGCAGTCAAATCAAAAAAATAAAAACTTACATTAAGCCTTTTTGGATTTTCACATTTGAAAATAGATGGAGAATGTTATGTTTTTACCTGAATCAGTGATGCCACCATCTTTTTGCCATCCAGATGTTTATTAGAGGCTTTGTGAAATTCTAGATCAAAGTATAGTTTGCAGACAGCGCCCTCTGGAATCACCTCATAGCAGTGCATCAGTGACTGTCTGTGAGTACTAGAGGAACCAAATAAAAACAAACTGTTTTTTATTTTGTCAGATGCACTTGGTAAGATCAGTTATGGAGTTCTTGCACTCAGCAAAAGAACAGGAAACCTGCTGATTGAAACACATTTACAACAGTAAACTATAAGAAGGTGCTGTAACGTTAATAAGCTGGGTATGTATTTTATGTTGTTTTGTTTATATATACCTCAGGCATTGTTTCTAATTCAGCTCTAAATGTTTTCAGAATTCCTGTCATTTTAACGCATTGTATGGTTACACGTTACATGGTTACTGTTCTCAGTTTACTCAATTCTACCAAAATATTATGAATTATAACTCATGACTTAAATAATTAATATAGCAATTATTGCAAAGACAGATACCTATAGTAGTGCCAGAGTTCACTGTAGCTGGTCACTAGATAAACTCTCTGTCCTGCATCTGTGCTCTCTTTCTCAAGGGCAAATACATGAACATCCTGAAAAGTACAACAGAAATGAACAGTCTTGGACAGCAGCACACTTATTTTATCCTTTGACATTTTAACTTGGTAGGACAGACTACCATGTCCTCTTTCATAACCAATTAATCAATAAGAAGTTATGAACTGAAAGCAATAGTTTTTGCACCTGTTTGCAGTGTTGGCTGAAGGTGAAGGCCGCACTCTGGCGTGGAAAGAGCCTCCAGATGGACGAAGGCTGCCACGGACGGGACAGGCGTGGTTTATATGGGCAGCAAATAGGAGCCGCTTGAAAGGACTGAGCCCTCTGCTCCACAGACTTCAGTCTGTCCTGCCATTTTTCCTTTGTCATTCTCACTACACAAGACCTGTTAAAACATAAGGAAGCTAAATCCAGACCAGATTCAGGTAATCAATGAGCGTGACTTTCTTCATATATGATATGGAGTTGCGACTTGCAACTGTACATTTCACTACTAGTCTATCTTCCAGGGTGGCAATAAGTATAACTGTATTTATAATTTTAATTGATGTGCAATTTGTTTGCTTACTTTAAAACAATACATGTATGTTCACTTACAGAATAAATGCTAGAATAAATACGTGGAAACATTAATGCAGTAAAAAATAAAGAGAACATCTTGTTTTCAATAACTTGTGAGTGGGTTAGGAAAACACAGGTTGAATTTGTTAAATCTCCAGTACACCTAATGGCACTAAGTACCCAAACCAGATACTCAATGACAACACTAACTATCTGAACAGGTGATGACAACGATAACTATATGATGTCCCCATAATGGCTGGGAGCGCAAAGGAAAAATCTGGAATTCAACCTGTAATCTTTTTGATGAGCCCAGCCATCATGAGTCACTGCCAAAGTCTACCAGTACACTAATTACTCAAAGGAGATACTGAATGAAAAGAGTAAAAATGCCCAGTTGAGTTATTATAAGCATGCATACATAAAATCACTTTTTACTTTATTCATTAATTTTTTATTTTAACATTATAAGAAAAAATATGCTTTATGCCCAAATAGTTCCTAAATGTAGCTTTAAAAGGCACGTAAAACTTACAGCACTTTATATTCAAGCATGTTTGTGAAAAAATATATCTATTTTTTCTTCAGTTGCATTTTAGTCCTTCAGACAGTAATTGTGAATCTGTTCTGTTGGTCCATCATTGTTTTGTTGTTTCTCACAGTTCATTTTGGAGTAAAATTAACTCAAAAAGACGACAGACATGTCTAATGCTCTTGTGCTGACAGGTGCTGGATGTAAACAACCTAATATGAACTTTTGGTGAAGAGTTTAGGAAATTCGGTAGATACAATTTGTTTGGGTACTTTATGCTCATGTCGATTTTTGCCACTTTCTTTTGCTTGTATGTTAGTTATTCCAAAAAAGGATGCACATATTTAATACATAAAGCAAATGTGTACAGGCACGTTGGATTCTGTGCGGTTTATCTGTTAGCGTTAGCAAACTTTTAAAAAAAATAAAAAAGCAAACGTACAAATGTAAACTTTGACGGTCTACTTCCCCTTTTCATCTGAAGAACCTGGACAGTCTGTCACATTTTTCAGTATTGACGTTTTTAAGAGTATAAAATACTTTCCATGGGCTTTTGGAGTTTTTGTGTTTTGATCATCGAATGTGACGTTGTTTTGGTGTTCGCGGGCTGCAAGGCATGCCGGGAGAACGTCAGCTGGCCAAGTCATGGCTGTGTCCCAATTGACGTCCGAGAGAACTGTGTACCCTATCTAGTGCATTTAAGAAAGACATACCGGTTAATGTCAGTTCCCCAGTACAGTTCTGAACAGTTTTGTGTTGTATCACGAGTCAGTACATTATAGTAAGTACACTATTGATATTTCTAGTGAGGATTTGGCTTCTTCTGCCGATTAGTGGTCGATCAACCGTCTTAATTTCCTTCTCTGTAACTTCCACTAACGCACCAACTGCCTGCATGTCCTCCCTCACCACATCCATACACCTCCTACAATGCCTTCCTCTTCTCTGCAGTTCCATCATCAGCATCCTTTTCCCAACACACTCAGTCTCTCCTCAGCGTCCTCCTCCCAACACACTCAGTCTCTCACCAGCACCCTTTCCCCAAGACACTCATAGTCTCTCCCCAGTACACGTCTAATAGTATCGAGAAAACAATAGTATCGAGTGAAATGGTTTGACATTGTTCTCACTGTGTGCTGTGTTCACGCGTGACTATAAGGGGACACCTTACTTTAGTTACGATACAAGTAGGTGGGATGGAACACAGCCGTTCCGCGGAGAAGGTACATTGGTACACAGCCGTGATCTGTAGGAGGTGGATTGGAACATAGCGGCACTGTGGAGTTGGCGCGTTGTTTCAAAAGGAACATGGAGCTGATGCAGGCAGTACAACTGCTGAAATTAAATACAGTTTCTGCAGGTATGTTTTACTCTCGGTGGAGTGGGGAGTATAACGCCTCTAGCTCTGGCCCCGATGGAAAAACAATCGCTTAAAGTGATTTTAGTGTCAGGTTGTCGTTAGATGCTAACGAGGCTAGCTTCTATGACCAAAACATAAACGTCACGTCAGTTTTAATCGTTTTCACCGGCCCATTTTAATAAATATGTATTACTGTACTTTATATGTACGGTTCAGGGTATTTTCGGATTGTTTTAAGACTTTATGTTCGTGCACCTTTTAATTTTTAATTAACTTTTTTGTCTCAATACATCAGACCAATCTGAATGTCTGTTACATCTTAACGAAGCCGAAGTGTTACAAATCGATGTAATTCCTCTTAAACAAGCTTATTACACAGTCAAAAACGAATACAAACTCCAGGACTGTGTTTTCCATTTTATGCAATCCGTATTCAGTGAGATCTGCCCCTCGTATATAACACAGGCTGTCAGTGATGGGTGCAGTTAACTTCCTTTATTCAACAGTTTAGTTTAATGTGGCCAGGAAAAAAAGCCTGACCTGATTTGTCCCTTTTTATACATTTTCTTAGCAGTTAGTCACAAAAAGACTGATTCTAATGAAACATGTAATGATAACACATGCGGTTACATTGCCTTTAAGATATATGAAAATAATGTATTGTCTCATTGGCTACCCTGTGCCACGACTATATGGGCCCTTTTATATTGTGAAAGGCACATCAGTCGCAATGTGTATCAGAATAATTGGGGTCTTTTTTTGGCCAGATTGTGCAGCCGTACTGCACATGCACCCCAAGAGAACAAATAAGACAAATGAAATATGTTAGTAGTATATTAAATGACATCACTAACCAAAACAGTGACAGCAGGATTGCTAGGTTAAACCTGTTCATGGAACCACTTTGATAAATATACTGTTAAAGTACACAGATTAGTTTACCTTTCAAAAGTGAGCCCATTTCAATACAAATTAATCACATATTATCGTATATTTAACGTAGCAAGTTATCTTATGAATTTAGCTATGTACCTAGCTAGGTACCATAGTTGCATAAGTAAAACTGAAGCCCCTTGTTTCGTCTATTTGTTTCCTAGATTGGGTGGACTCAGTCTGGGACTGCGAATTCACTGACATAGAGCCCCTGGATGCTGCCATTGAAGAGGACATAAGGGAAAATCCAAGTGTTTTTAAGAACATTTACAAACAGTTGCTGCCCTTCTCCGTCGATGATGACAGTACGCAGGTAAACTGAATTGCTTGGAAGTGCATATTTGCATTTTGAAGTTTGTGCCACAAATTGCTGCCTAGTTCACCATTTTTGACCGTATTGTGTGTGTTTGCTTTGTTCCTGTTATTATCTTTTCTTCCATGTTATAGAGTGTCTGGACGGTGTTGGGAGAGAATGAAGTGTCTGTGAAATCGCTGGTGGCCATGCTGGCCTGCTTCATTCTTGGTGTGAAAGCCAAATCCCCCGGCGTTGAGCAGAGACGACACAGTCTTCAGGCAGCCTCTCTCTATCTGCTGCTTCTCAAAATCCCAGGTCAGTCACTTCTTTATCTCTACTGCCAATCTGACAGCGGCTTACCATATTTATCTTCCTATCCTGACCCTGAGTTTCCCAAACAATCATAACCTATTTCAAGATTTGATTTTAAGATCATCTTTTAAGAGTCACTGATTTAAGAGGAAAACAGTATGTTTTATTTATGGTATTGCTATAAGTTTGTTTAGATGTAGAGTATTGTGCAAGTCTTGGGCACCTACAAAAAAAAAATTAAAAACTCTTAGATGAGTGTTTTCAGATTTTGCTTAATATTCTAAATAAAACCAAAGAATGAGTACAAATGACATTATGTAGTAAATAGTGATTTTGACACAGTGTATCAACCCTGTATTGTAGGGTTGTATCAAAGTATTACTTGTGGTTTGCATCAGAAAACTTTCCATCATTCAATTAAGTAAAATTCCAAATAACTGCTGGAGGCATTGAGGTGAATCTGGAACTGAACTGGTGTTTTTACAAACAAAACAAATCTTGATAGTTTTTACTGATTTCTTGCATGTTGGATTTATTCTAGTGTTAAACTGAATAAATGCACATTCTCACACGCTAAGAAAAATGGCTTTAAATAATTTGTAGAAATGTCCTTCATATAAAACAGTACTGTGTGAACAATAATGGTCAACAGGTTTAAGAACAGTAAATGCAAGAGTTTAGAACCACAACTGGCTGTGAATGAATCGTTTTTTGGTTCTGAAAGGTTGTGGTCTCTATCATCAAATGTATTATTTAAACTGTTGATGTCTATTTTTCAGGCAGTGTAGCCAACAAAGTGTTCCATCAGATTTTGTTTGACACGTGCCTGGAAGTCATCCTGAAATGCTGGCCCCAGAGCTCTGGGAAGAAGCGCAAGAAAGATTCCTTGAAGAGCTCTCAGGGAGACTCCAAAAGTGGGAAGCGGTCCAAAACTCAGAAGAAAGCGTCTGAAGAGGTGTGAGGCTTAGCTTTTAGTTTTTGTCTGATTGTTCTTTTTTAATTTCAACCACTGTCAGATCTGGATGATGGTTACAATTTTCTAATGTCATTTCCCAAATCTATGTAAAGAATCTAAAGATGTTATGTGAGTCATGTGTATTCGAACAGGACAGCTATTTCTTAAGGCACTTTGTATTCAGCCAAAAGGCCATTCTCTCCATCTATTACTGTCAGACTGGGGGGAAAAAACACACCAACTGTATCAAAAACAACATCCACTACAGATTTATACTAAATAAAATCAGGAGCTTGTTATATCAGTGAGCATCATCCCCATTAAAGATTCACACGGTTTAAAATTACAGGTTTTAAATTGTTGTGCCTCCATAGGATAAATGTGAATTTAGCCTGAAAATTGTATTGTCTTACCCTAAGGAATGTAGTTGTGACCACAAGCTGTTCTTGTGCAACAGTGTAAAATACATAAATACATATTTACCTCTGGTACTGCAGTTTAATGTAAAACTAAAATGTGTCCTAAACCAACCCTGTGTCTTTCTTGTGCCTTTAAGTTCAACCTTACATTTCTGCAAGTAAGCTTGAAACATTTAAAATCTAAGACTAGATCATTGATTTTGCATAACTGATGCTCCTATCAAGACGTATGTACACCAGTGTGTAAATGTAATTCCAAGTTGTTGGCTATAATTGTCAGGAGTAATTCCAATAGAAGTGCCCAAAACTCTTATCCGCTGCTGATATATTATACAGGCCTAGTTGTGAGACTGTTATTGATGATCATGGCTAATGGGATAACGTCCCTGCATTTTCCCCGTCCAGATGGAGATTGATGAGGAGGAAGAGGAGGAAGAAGAGGAGGAGGTGTACTTTTCTGCCCAGGATCTGCTGAGAATGAGGGAGGATGTGGTGGCTCTCGTCCGGACGCTGCTCAGGCTACTGGAGAAGTTTTCACTGAGAGACAAACCACAGAGCGCCGACAGCTGTGTGCGGGTCAGTGTCCACATGCTATGATGTTGATGATGCAGGTTATATTTAATACAAATTAAAATGTGGCAAAGTTAATGCACACATAGCCTTATCAATAAATTGTCTTTGAATGTATATAATCAGCTTAAGTCCAATATTTTACAAATTAGGGTTGTATGGTTGTAAAAACGGCTATGAGTAGAGAAACAGTGTCTTCATACTCAGGTCTGCTTTTAGGAAATATTTTATTTTTCCAGTCTCTTACTGGGAGTGATGAGTTGCCTACATCACTCTCGTCACTGACATGTTATTTCAAGAGAGTGATGTAGGCAACGATCCTGCTGCGTTTAAAGAGAAATTACTAACAATAAGCTTTTGTGTAACTAATGCGATAGAAGTGCTTTTGGCCTTGAATTTCATTATTTAGGCTTTCGTCGAGACACAAAGTGAGTGGTTTCTTCCCAAGAAGTACTGTGGCTGTTTAGGATGGTCATACTACTGCAGAAAACTGTAACATTCTTCTAGTCTGTCCCAATGCTGATATTTTTGTCATTTTCTTTTCTTTCTCTTGTTTTTTTTTTTGGCAGACATTTACTGGACTGACCAACTTTGAGCCAGTCGTTGGGGATCTGTCATTTGCTGAGAAACGGCAAGTGTCTCCAGTGAATACAAACTACAAAAGCATCATTAACTGCTGATTCTGCTTTTTCTGCCTTTTAACATGTTGTTTCTTATCAGGGATGTTGACAAATTGGAGAGCCTTCCCGAGCTAGCCTATCAAGGTCTATGGTTGCTCTGCTCTTCCAGTCATGGCGAAGGCAATGAGGTGGGTAGGATGATCCATGTATGGTGTTTAGGTTGTCCTTGATCCAACTTACCAAAGTAAACAAACTGAAACTTCCTCCAAATCTGATGTTATGAGTTGACTTATATTGCTGAACGTCTTGGCACCTGCTTGGACAGTATTGTAGGCAGTAAGCCAAATATGGGAGTCTCTGAACAAACAACACAGAGGTAAAGAGGAACTGTCGCACACTGCAAACATATGCTTTTTGTTTTGAGAGAGAAAAAATATGCCTATATTGACTGCAAGCTTTAATAATATTAAATAGCTGTTGCTAGCAGGCCTGGAGTGATTCTGCAATTGATTTTGCAATCAGGCTTTTGTTTTCCTTAGCCTCTCATGAAATGAGTTACTTGTAGAAGTCGGAAATATTCTGATTAGTATTTACTAGTTTTACTAAAAATCTAGCAATGATTTTGAGAACCAGTTGAGTAGTCATATACATGTACAATTTAGAACAGAAACTGTTTCATTCATATTCATTCAAATTTGTAATTACTGATGTTCCTGAGATGCTGTTGAGTGTGGGTTTCCAGTCCTTTCTGAGATTTCATGGTGGTAATTTGTGTGCTAACAGCTCCCTCTTGTGGAGACTTCTGAGAAAGGCTTTAGAATGACCTGCATCTTCTGATGCTTACCATTCAAGCTGTAATGTAATCACAAAGCAGATTGGTCTAGAACAGGGGTAGGCAATTCCGGTCCTGGAGGGCCGGTGTCCAGCACAGTTTGATGGTAGTTCTCCTCAAACACATGCACTAAACCTGACAACTGGCGAGGTGTAGAAGGTGTTTCTGAGCAGGGAAATCACCAAAACCTGCCGGACCACGGCCCTCCAGGACCTGAGTTGCCTACCCCTGGTCTAGAAAATTTTTCTAAATTGAATAACCGGAACAGCCCTAAAGCGGAGCACTTATTACATAATGGATGACCATCTCTTTACCTAAAAATTGAATAAGATCAAGCAGAATACATATTTTCTGGTTAGTCCATAGCTTCACATTTGTACCACACATAGGCAATAGGACTGTGTTTGATTGTTTTGGTAATGAATTTCATCACAGTATGCCTTTCAATCTATTCCTTTACACAAAGGGCATATTTTGTCTTGTTTATTTGGAATCAAATGTATATTTTGCATGCATTGAATCTATCAGGAGTATCAGTGGTTTGCATCATAGTCTCATCTCTGCTATGTTTTCTGTAGGGATGTGTCTGCGAAATCGTGCCAGTGAGTGAATGCCATTTCATACTAGTCTGTGGTTCTTTGCAGTGTCGCCGCCGTGTCTTCCACAGTCTGCTGTATGTGATTCTAATGATGAGGAAGGAGGAGAGGACCAAGCCATGTCTGATAGCTCCCTCACAGACGGTGTTTAAAGCCAGAGACCAGGCTGTCCTCTTCGTCAGGTGAGCCACCACCCTGCCTATTGTTTAGGTGTATAGAAACATTTCTTATAAAGACTGTTGTTATAAATCTGATGTGTATTATATGTTATTGTTAGAAAACCTGGTTCTATGAAGTTGGTTGTTCTCTTCAAAAAAATCTAGCAATTAATTTATGTCTTATTTGCATAGAATGAAGAAAACCGTCAGTTTGTAATTGTTACTTCAGTAACGTAAACCTGTTTGCGTGTTCTCTGCAGTCGTATTGTGGATGAACAGACAGAGACTACATTGCCACTGCTCAGGATCCTTTTACAGCACATCTGCCACCAGGTATTTTAGTACTAGAAAAGATTCAAAGTTGTATTTTTATTACAGTAATGCATGAATGATTTGATGGACAATGTTCACTATATCTTGTAATAATATTTTAGATTGTGTTTGTTGGAATTCTTAAGGAATGCTTTAAGTTCACAATCTTTGGTTCTTGTCTGTTCTGTTCCATGATTCATTTGTTTTGTGTATTTAAATAGTTTGTAGCAAATCTTGTTTTTGATACCATCAAAGAGGTTGTACGTGTGTTATTTGTTTTAGATGGTGGAAAAGGCAGAATATCGTGCTAGTGGAGCTCAAGCTGTTGGAAAACTAATGACTAAGATGCCTTGTCATGAATATGCTGCTTTTGTGAAGTGGCTGTATAACTACTCTCAGAACACCAGGGTGAGTCGCCCATGAAGACCTTCAGGGAAATTTCCAGTCACTGCCATCTTGAAATGAAGGCACAATAAGTCGACTGACGAGCACAAAGGAAACCACAACTGATTAGTCACGTAAAATAGTTGTAGACTGGAGTTGGTGCAACAGGAGTTGAGACATCCTCACATTTCCTCTGAATTAATTTTGCAATCTGTTGCCCTATGCTACCTGTTCGTTCTTGCTAGTCAGTCGACCTATCGTGGCGGCGACCGAAAATTTATTGAAGGTAATCTCTGAAAGTGCACAAGTAGTTTATTAAAAATACACTTTATACAAAGTTCTCAATGTCTCATTTTAAATGTCGGGGCCCTCAGAATTCTAGAAATGAAGTGTGGAGCTACTTTGAGCCTTGTTAACGGTATTTATCTGCACACCAAGCGCTAGCATTATCAGCCTAGTAGAGTCTTGAGGTTAGCATCAGCTAAAAGCACTCAACAAAATTTCATACTTGTTTTCTTGTTTCAATACACCCCATTTCACACTGAACTTCTCCTTTAAAGGGCCCATATCAACACTTTCCTTTCATTAAAAAGGCTTATAAAAGTTTATAAATGCTGTGAAATTTTCAAAATGTATTTTCAATCCATTCAGTCTGTATATGGAAACTAAAACAGCCCATTTTTAGATCAATTTTCAGCCTACACCCATTTGTGCTGGAGTTCTAAGATCCGTGTTAAACCTGTGTTGCTGCAGTACAGGGCATCCAATCAAAAATATAATTGATCTATTAAGCTTAAAGGCATTGGATGAAAAAATATGTAAATATACATTGTGCAATTATGTATTTAATTATTAGTTAAGTTGAAATTCTACTTCATCTCTGTGTCTCTCTCTATTTCGGGACATTGGATGACATTCACACTGAGCATCCCAGGCTTAACACAAAGAGGCTCATTCTGGAAGCTTCGATACCGTTGTGTTTGCAGGTGGCGTTCCGGATGTTTGCGCTGGATGTGGCCATGGTCCTGCTAGGGCTGAACGAGCAAGAGCCGGACGAATCTCTTAGCCCCAATCTGACCATCTACCTTTCGCATCGCTTCCTGGTGCGCAACCTCGTCTACGGCCGCCGCTCTGATGTTTCTCCCACTGTCAGAGGACACGCCCTGCACTGCCTCGCCCAGTGCCTGGAATTGCCTTCCCAAAATGCAACCAAGTGGATACATGAGCTCTTCTCTTCACCATCTACCAGTAAACCATTCCTGTATTGCTTTCATTAGTACCACTTATCCCAAATTCACATCAGCACCACTTAGGCGCAGCATAGGGACTGTACAATCTGCACTACATCTGGCTTTGTTCTTGTCCCATAACTGCTTCAGACAGGAATGTCAGCTATTTTGTCCTCCCTTTCTTTACTTTATGGCTGTTTTAAAACCTTTTTATTGCACTTAAAGCGGTATGTTTTTACCACTGTTGGTTGTCGACTGTTAGTGCAGTACTGTTAGTACTAGGCCACATAATGAATCGCAATTTTAGCAAATTATTATTATTATTTGCCTGTAGCTATTGAGAGAATGGATGTCACGATTAACCGTGATTTAAGACGTCATGATTAGTTAATCGTAAGGGCTCCTCGGCACTGTGTTTCTGTTTGTGCTCTTAAAAGCATAGATTATGACAGTGCTATCAACAGATCTTCAGAATCATGTCTGGCGTGTGTTTGCTTACGAAGTATTGCAGTTCTTTTTTTTTTTTGTCTGCATAGACTAGTCAGTGTCTGGAGTCTCTGTTACCAGCAAATCCAAAGCAGAAAATCTTTAACACTATAAAGGCTAAGTTTTTACTCACTTGTCGCATGTGATATCGCCATAGCAACACTCATACATTATATGCGATATGCGATAATGTTATCGCATATCGCGAAAACTATTATTATTAGTATTATTAGGAGTAATAGAAGTATTCTCCTGCTTTTTTGCCTGCATATTTCTTACTTACTATACTCTAAAATTTTTTCTTTGTGTGTGTTGTCTATTTTTTTACCCTCCCAGCTGACGCACAGACTCTGCTGGAGACTGGCCGTTCAGAGCGTAAGCATAACATCTTGATGTTTCTTACATGTTTGGCCGTTCTATATTAAAGCCCAGACAAACTGTCACTTATATATGTATTTAAATTATCTGATTGTGCGGAATGAACTTTTATGTATGTGCGTATTTATTTTACTTATTTCTCTTTGTTTTCTCAGAAACTCTGAAAAGAACAGAGCTGGCTCAGAAAACAGCCCTGACGTTCCGTACGATCGAGCTGAGCAAGCACAAGAGCCTGGCAGCAGCCAGCCGTCGCAGTGGTGACGACATCGGCCACTGCACCACGTCCATGGAGTGTCAGTTCAAATGCCCATCACAGTCAGGAGTGCATGTTATGTAGCCTAATATTATGTAGCTTAAGCTGATTTAGATCTAGAGAATTTGGAGTCCAAGGAAACACCTCAAACTTATTGTCCTGTTTCTCAAACCATTCCTAAACAATTTTTGCAGTGTGGGAGGACACTGCTGAAAAAGGACTCTGCCATTAGGGAATACTCTTGCCATGAAGGGGTGTACTGGGTCTGCGACCATGTTTTGGTGGGTGGTACGTGTTAAATTAACATCCATATGAATGCCGGGACACAAGATTTCCCAGCAGAACATTGTCCAGGGCTTCACACTGCCCCTGCTGGCTTGACTTTTTCCACTAGAGTATCCTGGGGCCTTTTTCATCCTAAGATTAGCATGGGCACTCTGATTGGTCTGTAGGTAATCCTATAAGCCTGTGGCTCTGTTGAACCTGAGCCTGGCGTTGCTCCAACAGCTGTTCTTCCACGGACCACATTTATGTGACCTGCCGGTGGTTTCCTTGTTGTGGCTGATCAGTGAATATCACAAATATTGAGTGAATATTCATACACTCAACATTTCTAATAGAATCAAGTTTTAAAAGGAGGTCTTCATTCATGCACTTCAAATAGCCCTATTCTTTAATGAAAAGGGTGCTTTAAGAAAAGATGTATTCTTTGAGCTATGTTGTAAATGCTTTTAGTAGGTATGGTAGGTTTTAATTGATTTGTTTTTATTATTTAGACCAAGAAACCCTGACCCTGTTCAAACAACGTGTCAGTGACCCCAAAACCAACGTGAGGAAATGTGCACTTGAGGTATAAACACACAGTTTGGACATCTTGCCTGAAGTGTTCTCCTGTTTTCCACTCTGTCTGTAAATGTAATGTGCTGTTGGAGTGTCCTTATGTTATTTGTTTTTGTGTTTAGACTATCATGAGTTTGCTGAAGCACAATGTAATCCCATGCAGTCCAGAGAATTTAGCCATTCTGTCAGAGCGCTGTCGAGACCCTGCAGTGTCTGTCAAGAAGAAAGCGCTGCAGTGTCTCATGGACCTCCTCACTGTAAGCTCATACTTTGTTAAGCTACTTTTTTTGTAAAACCTTTTTATTTGCATGGAAATGACTAATGCTCAGTGTTCTGTTTGCTGTAACAGAAAGTTGGAGCCAGCATATCACTGTAGCTTAAGTAGTTTTTGGGCAAATTATGACTGGGCAATATGGCTTTTTTTTTGTTTTTTTGTTTGTTTTGGGGGCTGGGGATAATGAAGTTTAGTGATGCTGATATTAGGAGGTGGCACAGTAACCTCCTGACCTTAATGAAATTAGATAGCTGCGATGACTGAAAACAGTCGCTAATGCTAATCACCAATGTTGCGGAAACATAACTATTTAGGTGAGATTTCATTTAGTGGGATGGTAAATATAATAGATGAAATATTATGAAACCATATTTACTTCTTTGTTAAAACATTTGCCAGGGCATTATTAAATTATTTGGCTGATTTGGAGTAAAGTAGTTGATGGTGAAGTAGTTGATGTCCCTGGTTTTGTTAGAAAATATCGCAGATGATGTCTGCCCGGTGTTTAAAAGCATTTTGTTTGTTTTTCGTTTGAATAGGCGCTGTCTGACAGCACTGAGGTGCAGGAGGCGTGGCTGAGGGGAGTGATTCCTGCAGTGATTGACTCTGAGAGCTCAGTGCAGGAGAAGGCTCTGGAATGCCTTGATGAGATCATCCTTGCGCACATCAAAAGTCGTGGCAGCTATCGCCATGACAACACCTTTCAGAAACTAGCCTGGGACCTACTGGGATTGATGTGTGACAAGTGTCAGGACCTTGGGTCAGTCTCTCTGAACTCTTAGTAAAGTCATGGTTGATTGCTAATGGGTTGCAAACTCCCATCAAAATTATTGGGATTTATTTGATTTTTCTTGCTGTTTGTTGTTAAAAGAATGGTTTGGAGAAAAATCTAGTGTGTGCACTTTTCCTCCCAATCCAGATGTAACTGATAACCAAAGACATGAAGTTCAAATTTGACTTTTTTAGTCCAGAACTGGAGCTATGAGGCTAGTGCTGCTAATAAACACGAACACCATTGTAAATATATAGGAATCTGGTCCAAGGTCAGTTTTGTTGTCTGAAATAGCCTCCTGTAACAGTGACATTTTGTTCATTTGTATATGTATGTGTGTTTATATAAGTCTGTGTCACCTTAATGAAGAGTTTATTACTGAAATTGTTAGAAAAAGTTGCTGAATCAGGAATGTTTCTCTTTCTCTGCAGGCGTTACTTCAGTAAGGCGTTCAGCGTGTGGGCAAGGCAGCAAAAGTTCTCTGCTGCTTTTGTGAACAGTCTCATCTGGCACACTGAGGGTGAACGTGCTCAGGGGGCGTGGCTCCTGCTGGCTAAAGTAGCTAGCTGCTCCTCCAAACTCGACTACAGCACCATCCTGGATGCATGGGATCGCACTGTCAGGTTCGAGCTCACAGAACTCGAGTGATGTTGAAAGTTGATATTTGTTGGAAAGTTTGTCATTAGATGAGCAAATAAATGAGTGTATTCTTAATGTCAGATCTCCTGTGGTTGACATGGCAACAACCTGCCATATTCTCACTGTCATTGGTGACACTGCAGCCGGCATAAATGATGATACCAAGAGCAGAATTGTTGGTGAGTTACATGTGCATTAAATGTTTCTCCACTAGGAAAAGACAAAATTGTCATGATTTTTTTTTTCTTTTAAGAAAAACCCGGACAGCCCTTGTAAAATGTGCTTTTCAAAACAAAATTTAAAGTGTGTGTGTGTGTGTGTGTGTGTGTGTGTGTGTGTGTGTGTGTGTGTGTGTGTGTGTGTGTGTGTGTGTG
>JBBPDC010145468.1:0-23036 GCA_037974485.1 Hemigrammopetersius urotaenia
GGGGGGGGGAGAGAGAGAGAGAGAGAGAGAGAGAGGGAGAGAGAGAGAGAGAGAGAGAGAGAGAGAGAGAGAGAGAGTCGCTTGCTGCTCCCTCCGCGAGCTCTCGTACACCGTGGGCTCAGTGGGAGCGCGCAACGCTCTCACGTGACCAGGGCCGCGGGAGCGCGCAGGGGAGGTGGAACAGTGGTGGCCTCCATGATCTCCAGGATGAAGCTGTGTTTTGATGTAATCACGGAGAGCGGCTCAAGAAACTGTTTGATCCCAGACAGGTCTTTGATATATGAAAGTATGATTCTTGTCTTTTCTTGATCTCTTCTTCTACCCATCCAAGTACCACACACACATACACACGCGCACACTACTCAACACGTCACAACAGCAACCCCCTTTTCTAACAATATATATGACGTTAATTAGTTCCTAACACTGACAAAGCCTTTCTGTTCGAAACGCAAATGCACAGTTTCACTCAACTGAGATTTTCCAGATTTTCATTAAAGTGGAGCAGATTTGTTTATGTGGACAGCTTGGTGAACACCAGCCCTGGCAACCTGTAGCTGTGAAGTTTAGCTCACTTTTATAAAAGTCATGGATGACTATTGACTTCTGTGTCGACCTGCAATCTACTTGGCCTTTCCCACACCTCAGCTAGACTCATTTAAAAAAGGTAAATATTAAATATATACAATAGAAAAAATGAATAAACCAAAGACACGTTCCAAGAGCACCCACATATAGTGAAAAGCCACGTTGTTGTGATGTAAAAAAAATGCCTAATAATGCCTAATGCCTAAATATTCTCCGAAATATGCTCCCAAAAATTTCATTTCATTTAAAACTCAGCTTAACACATTACCCTAAAAGAATATGTAAAGGTAAACCCGTATCTGTACTGTACAGTTTACACTGAACTCCGATGTTACTTCTGTATAGACTGTACTGTAATTAATGCGCGGGTGTTTTCTTTGGTATAAACAGGTAAATACAGTAAGAAATTAATTTAATTTACAGTAATAAAAATACAAGACTTTAAGAAGAACAAAACGAATAACACGAGAACACACAAGATGCTCCACAGAGAAAATGCTGGACTGCAGCTGCGTCAATCAGCACAAAGGAGAAAAAAATAGCGTTCTAGGATTTCACTTTCAAACCTCCCGCCTCTGAGTACAGGGCTTTTCCCAAGATGCGTTTTTTGTGTTCTCTCGACTGTACCAAAAAAATTTAGCTGAATTTATGTTAATGTTTACAAAATTTGTAAATTTTGTCGCAGAAATCCCCACAATAACACAGACATTGCAAATATCCTCTGCCATTTTTTTCTTTTTTGTGTGGCAATAAATGTATTTTTTCTGAATCGCTCCAAGCGCGATTCACTGCGGAGCACTCCAGGAGATCTTTCCAATGAGCCCTCATTTGTATTTTTAGCCCGAGTAGATCAGGGGTTATTCCCCGAAAACCGTTCACCTCAGTTTAAAATGAAAGTGAAATTAAAGTGTTCTGGGAGGTTTTTCACTATATGCGGGTGCTCTCGTAACGCAACCCTCGTGAAAAGCAAGGGATTACTGTACGTCACAGACATTTCACTTTAAGTGTCACAATATCAGGAGCATCCTAGAAAGCAAAGGTGGTTACAGGAAAAGAATGAATGAATGTCAGGAGCACAGTTTTAGTCAAACCTTTACTAAATTACCACGCTCAGTCTGAGGGGTATTTCACATTGAATTTTAGTCTTTGACTGTGTGTAGTCTTTAACAGCTGTCAGCTCATCCCTTACCGTTCAGTTGGCTGAATGTTTGAGCAGAAAAATTCACTAAAAAGTGAATCAGCAGTTCACTTAAGCCCAAAGTGAAGCATGTTCAATAGATGAAGAGCTCAGAGACTGGACTTCTCTTTGGGTTACCCAGCTAACTATGAAACTCTTCTTTGTGATACAAGACTAATTAATTCTGCGTTCAGAACACATTGGAAATAGGAAAATCACAAGCACAGTCTTGGAAAAAATGATTTGAATACTTATGGTTGAGTCGTGTGGAAATTCAGTGCCCTGAATGACCCTACTTGACTTCATATAAAACATCCTCTGTCGTGCTTGGGAAGGCAATAACATTACAAACGCTGTTTAAGAACTTCTACATGTCAGTCAATGTAGGTGATTAGCTTTGTGAAACTGCAGCATTATGGTTTTCACAAAAACTTTTTTTATTAAGTTTGTATTAAACATTGTTTCTTATTAAACACTGTTTCTTGTTCCATGCCTCAACTATGTATAAAGCGACCTTAAGTTTGAGAAAGGTGCTATATATAAAGAGTATATAATGCTGGGCACATTAACGTGTTATAATCCATCCATCCATCCATTATCTACCCCTTATTCCTGCATTCAGGGTTGGGGGGGGCTGGAGCCTATCCCAGCTGAAATGGGCGAAGGCGGGGTACACCCTGGACAGTCGCCAGCACGTCGCAGGGCCACATATAGGGACAGACAACCATTCACGCTCACATTCACACCTATGGGCAATTTAGAGTGCTCAATTCACCTATTCCCCAAAGCACGCATGTTTTTGGTGGTGGGAGGAAACCGGAGTCCCCGGAGGAAACCCACGCGGTCACGGGGAGAACAGGCAAACTCCACGCATTATAATCGTGTTAACAAATTATTTTATTAACACCAGCAATTATTTTATCAAATATTTTTATTTAACTTACTCTTATTTTGCAAGTTCATTTTTCTGCGCTCAACCACTTCCCCTCACTTTAGCAGGGACACTCACTACTGAACATACTGACTGCTTCTGCTGCTCTCTGATAAAAGATTCTGGTCTCTGTTCAGAAAAAAACAAGAAAACAGATTTATACTTTTGCTCAGGAGGTGCCTGATACACTGCTCTGACCGTGGCTCTGGACCATGGGCACCAGTGTTGCTGATTATATTGTATTATTAGTATATTTAGTATTATTATTAGTATTAGTATTATTATAAGTATTATTATTACATATTGGCTGACTAATTGGTAATATATAAGATTCATACTTACAAAAATACTATAGCTGCAGTAATGTATTTATACAGGCAACAACAGTGTATGTTTTCAGAAATTCAGAAGTTTCAAAGTTAGCTTTTCCGAGTATAACATTTTTTGAAGCCAGCACAGGTAAGTTTAACCCAAATCTGGTTTGCTTAGCTTGTGCTGGTGAGAGGAATGCCACTAGCTTAGTCCATGGAGTGGACTTTTAGCTTGTTTACACCTCGCATTATTACACTAAATTGTTTTTGTTGTTTTACAAGTGTTGAATGTAGTATGTGGGCCCCAACTGTTCTGGTACATAAAACAACATACGTATGAGTCTTAAGTGGGCCTCCAAAATATAGGATATGGACCCCAAATGCCAGATGTAAACAAAGCCCAAGAAGCAGTTTTCCATTTGTTTTTGTTTGTTTTTCCTGCTCTAACAGCCCTCTTTTATCCTGAACCCTTGAATCAGGTGTGCTAAATCAGGTTAAACACTAAAATGTGCAGGAGTTGAGCTGAAAACCAACTAACTTGTTAAAACAAGCCACATATGCTCATAAACTTGGCGACAACTCCAAAAAGTGTGCCAGTTGTTACAGCTCTCTGATAAGAGGGAGAGACTTTTTTCCCCAAAAATTTATAAGCAACAGGTATCCAAAAAATTGGAAAAAGCAACACGAAAGCCTCACATAACTAGCATTTTTAGCGTAGCTAAAAACAGTAGACTGATTAATGTCCATGTTTATAGATGAGAGTGTGTCATAATGTGTCAGAAACCACATAAGCAGGTCTTGTTAGGTACAATTCCCTCATAGCTTCAGAGCTAAAAGTAAATAAGAAAACCTCACACACCAAACATGACTTACAATATTTGACTAGTTGCTGTAATTGGGGTGGGTGGGTGTATAAAGTGGACTTCTTCTGTTCCTTTGACTGCTTCTACAGCTGGCTGTAGTGGGACGAGGAGGCAAGTTTTTGAGGCCTGGCACACTGTGCTGAAGAGAACGTGCGGAGCTGCATGCTCATCCTTTCCCAGCAAACCACTGGAGAAATTCCACAGCAATGATTTACTGAATGAACTTCGCTAACATTTGCCATGGGCCCATACCCATCTCCCTCTGTGATGATTTGAACCCCCAATTAGGGCCTTGGTTTATAGCTGTGTATTAGCACATTATAACACTGTTCTAGGCCAGCATTTTCTAATTACTCTTCAGAAGTGTGGGAACACTGAATTCATGAAACTGCTGCGCAAGCACTTTGGTAAGAAATAAATAAAGTATACTGACTATTTTATTAGAAACCCCTCCCTTGCAGCTCAACCTTTCTTGGGGACATTTAGAGGCTATTGCCCATTTACTGTTGCACTGCCATCCAGTCCTCCAGTCCTTCATTAGTGGTCAGTTTGGAGAAAAGTATATAAGCTTCCATTAGCTACATGTTACCTACATTAAGGTTGACTAAAACTAAAGAGGCAAACTTTAGAATCCAAACATGTCTTAAATGAACAATTACATTTGAAGTAAGGGGGTGAAAAAGGGAAGCGTTTCTGTGTGAAACGCTGACTTGATGTGTGTAAAGATTAGCTCTGGCTGAATGAATTCTCTCTCCCTCTCTTTACCTTGTGTGATCAGAGCAGCAGCTGGAAGTGTGTGAGCGCTGATCCTCTTTAATCCCAACTCTATCCCCTCTGTTTAAAGTGGATCTTTAGTTCAGACCATGTGCAAACTGACTGGAGTGCTGGAATGCCAAAGTCTAAACCCTAGTTCAGTCAGATTTACTCAGTTCCCCCACTGATCTCAAAATATAGTTGATCAGTCAAGACATGTTTAGCGTCCCAAGTTTGCTTTTTTATTTTATCACTGGAGCTACAGCTCTAATGTAGCTAACATGTAATGCACACATAGTACCTGTGTACATTAAATCACAAACATATTATACACAGATAGACTTGCTTATGTGGCAGCTAACACTGTATGGCACGCTATTGTCAATAAACATGTTAGCATAGCTTAAAACAGCAGCAATTCTCATGAAACCTGATGTTTATAGGTAATAATGCGTCACGCAATGTCAGAAATACATACTCAAGCCTAATACATGGTTTGAGATGAGTGTGGGAGGATTTTGCCAACTTAGCACCATGCTATTTGGTGTAATGGATGCTTATACCAATTAGCATAGTGCTAATTAGTCAATAAGCCAGGAAATGCTCAGTGTCTGAAGTCTGCTTCTAGAGTTACTAGGTTAATTGTCTACATTTGTGGTAGAGAGATTCTACTTAACTATTTTTGCTAAACTATTCTTCATTTCTGCACAAACACAAGCATCAGTCTTGGTTATAGAAAGTCCTAAATATTAACATGTAATAGATATGTGCTCTTTGGTATTGAAATTAATGAAAAAGCCCAATTCAATAAGTACACCTCATCATTTATCGACGCAATCGGCCAAATCAAACTATACCATTTAAAAAAGATGTTTTTTGTCAAGTGGCACTTGTGCTAAGATGGATATGCAGCATCAAAAGAGCCAAATCAGGTTGCAGCGACATAGGAATCGATAAAATGTAATTACAGCCCATCGAACATGGTAATGTGGGAAAGTGATATGAAAGCCTCAGAGAGCTGCATTACCAAAGCCTAATTACATAAGGCTCAAAATGAATTATAGACTCGAGGGATACAGCAAAGGCTGGAGAAAACCTGGACAAATGCTGTGTGTTTATCGGAGTAACAAGGGTGTCCATGCATGAAGAAGCTTCATGCTTCACCAAAACAGTATTTTTTCGGTGGCTGATCACTCTTTAACTTATATGGTGGTGCTATAAGGGGGGTGTTTCTTATAAAGTGGCCAGTGAGTGGAAGAACAAAGAAGTCTTAAGTATAGCTAATAAAATTTAGGTCAATAAAAAAAGGGAAATATTTTGATAAATATTTTGTTCTTTTGCCTCATATGACCATCATATTTTCTATGTTTCCACACTTCACACTTCCTCAGAGGAAACTATGGCATAAAGTAGCAGTCACTAAACCAAAAGCTTATGAATATCACAATGGTTAAATATGACCAGAATAGCATACCTAATTCATAGAGACCTGAAAGCAAAGCACGAACGGGTAAAAATCTCTTATTATGCACACACCCATGTCAAACAGTAAACACGATTCATGAAGAAAGGGTCCCTTCTACTTGTGATCCAGGGTCCAGCTCTGATGCTCACATGCCCATTAAGGACACTTTCAGAAAAGTGGTCATAATAGGTGCTTGACTGATCTGTAGCTATGCACCCAAGTACACAGGAGCTACTCTCTGGGACCCCTGTGCATCAGTGAGCAATGAGCATCCATGGAGTTATTGTCTGTTCAACAGTTGTTCATCCTTTATTTACTTTTATTTCTTTGCAGACCGTATGAATTTGTATGTCTGTTTAACTTAATTTCATTCCAGCATTTCAAGGCTACAACTCATTCCAAAAATCGCCACACCTTCTCTAATGGGAACAGGTTTAGGACTACAGGTGTAACAGTCCAGTACCCTCTTCTTCTACAGCCATGCCATTGTAATGTGTGTAGAATGTGCTTTTGCATTGTCTTGTTGAGAAATGCATGGGTGTCCCTGGAAAAGATGTTGCCTTGATGTTGCTTTAAAATCTGTGTGCTTTTCTGCATTGATGCTGATTTTGCCAAGGGCACTGACTCCTCACGCCATGACAGACCCTTCTGGACAGGCTTATGACAGTCTGGATGACCCTTTTTATTTTTGGTCTGGAGCAAAAATGATCTGGAATACTGATTCCTCTGACCAGAATACACATGTGGTCAGAGGAATCTGGGTAATGGTCCACCCTAGATGACTCCGAGCCCAGAGAAGTTCTGGAGGCTTCTTTTTACAGCAAAAATCTAGCAAAAATGTATATAATGCAGTGTAAAGGAAGAAATGTGCCAATCCTTTGAGGAACATTGTTTTCAGACATTTTAATACGTTTCCTATGCATTTGTAGACAAACCGGAGATCCTCTATCCAGCTTTGCTCCTCAGAGACAGATTTTGTACCAAATCACCCTCACCTGTTGACATCAACTATTTGAAGTTAATTTTTCTTTTTCTCGTTAAGAACTCTAAACTGCATTGTCCCAACTTTTCTTGGAATGTATTGTAGGCTTGAAATGTAGAAACAGATAAAACAAACCAGACAAAACATGAAATATCTTGGGTTCATACTGTCTACAATAAAATAAAACAGTACATTTTTAATTCATATTTTCCATACTGTCTGATTTTGGGTTGTATGTGTACATGCCTGGGGACTCGCATAATGAATGTTTTAGTCAGACTATATCCTCCACCATTGTTTATCCTACAACTACAGCTGCTCCTGATGACTGCAGGTCTCTAGAGGCAGACTAAAAATAGAGAGAGAGAGAGAGAGAGAGAGACGAAGGGCTGTGGTATTGTTGTGCCACTGTCGATAGGAAGGGTCAGAGCAACACTGTGGCTGTAATTGCTTTCATATCAATGGCATACATTTTCTGACCATCGCTCATTATCTTTGCTGGACTGTGTTCACCTTTTTGTTCTGCAACTGTGCAAAAACAACAATTGGTCAAATTTACACAGTTTATAGCAAATGTACCTGGTCAGCAGTGATACATGGGGTCTGAAGTTTTCTTTAGTTTTAGCCCTAAAGCTGTAAGACTACAGCAATTGACATCATTACAAACTCAACCTCAGCCTCGACCTTTTCCATCTCAAGCCAATCTAGAAATCCTTTTTATTTTCTTTTATATTAGACACAGAAATGTAAAAATCAGGGCCCAAACAACAGCTCCAATTAGATCAAACATTTCAGTTCGGCCACAGAAACCAAGGCCAGCTCTCAGGGCACACCTGGGCTGTGTTGGTACAAAGTGTGTTGTGTGTTTGGTCTGGAGCGTCTCTGTAGAACCTCATTTAAAACAGTCAAACCAGAGTCCACACAGTGAGCTTTTGGATTAATAATGTCACCCCTCACTTCCCCACTTCCCCCCCATATCCATATTTAATATGGTAGGGGTTCAACTTGTTTTCCTTTGCTTAAGAAACAGTTATATCTCAGGCTAGCTGTCTTTATCATGCAGATGCAGTTGCTCTATCTCTGTCTCTGACCCTTACATGTTTGTCTGATCCTTACACTCCATGGCCTGTTTGTAGCATCCCTACCGTAATAGACTTTCTTATGTGGCTTCTGGGACCATTTGACACACTGTTATCAGTAAGAATTAACTAAAGCACTTGGGTATCGCTAAAAATGGTAGTAGTGAATGGCTGAAAAGAGTTGTTATTCATAATATTAGGATTACATTTTATTCAGGATTGTTTGTATCATCTTGGATATTGTATGAAGACCCTTAAAACCCATAGACAGTGTACACAGTGTAAGTCACAGCCTGTAATGTCTTGCCGGATTGTATTTCCCACACATTTGCAACAGACCTGTTCTAACACAGTGGTTTAAACCCTTCCCTCCGAACGTTGCTGTAAAACGCCATATTTGGCTCCTCTGTCAAAGCTGAAGCCCTCTCCCCGCTCCAAACCGGAATTTTCCACTCTCTGAACAGGTCCGAGCATATTCACCAAACAAGCCACCGTCCGGTGACTCACAGCGAGAGAGAAGCTTCAACCTTTTTCCATTCAAAAAATGGGAACTGCCTTTTGAATTATATTTTTGTTTCAATCAGCTCAGGTGACCACCTTTACGTGCATGAAATACAGTATATACTGAATGCACTTTACACACACAAATTATATATACAGCTCTGGAAAAAAATAAAAAGTGAAATTTAGTAAAAAAAAGTGTAATTTATTTTTACCATCTCTATGAGTATGACAGCCATTCCGTGCCAGAGTCCGTTGAATTCCTACACAAGCACCTCATTCTCCTTTATGAGGGACTGATTAGTGATCAGCTGAATCCCATCTTATTTAATGAGGAAAAGTACAAAACTCTGCTGTAATCGACTCTCTCCTCTCACACTGAGACCAGTTGGATGGTGAAACACTACTAGAAGTTCCTCAAAGGTAATTATTGCCATTGTGTTTGATTTGTTTTCTTTGAATTATTCATGTTCTGTAAATGCTGCATCATTTTTCTTATGTTATGTATCATTTCCTTTAAAATTATGCTTTAAAGAACAATATTTTTTGGAAATTAGGAGAAATATTGTCAGCAGTTCTTAAATACTAAGGCAAAGTTCTTCAGTTCAATACTCACACTACTAAGGTTGTTCTCTGGGGAGAAGCTCCTTTGGGATGAGTTGGAGTGGTGTTTTAGATCCACATCCAGTATCTGCCCTCACTGATGCTTTCTTGGCTGAATGCAATCAAATCGACTATGTTTAACCACTATAGCCTACTCAGAAGAGAAGAGGCTGTCACTACAACAAATGGGAAACAAACTCTATTACTTCTCTTACAGAAACACAGGAGACGCGGAGGTCTATACACAAACGGTACGTATAGAAATTCCTAAAGGAGTTACAGGTGGAGAAAATTCCCATCAGAGGGTCTTTTTCTCACAACACACACATATTTTTGGTTGAGGTGGCCGTACTTCTGATGTGCTGCAGCATGGCTGACCATCATAAAGAAGCCAAAAGATTTACCAACGGGAGGGTTCTCTTGCTTCAGTCTCTTTCAGGCTGTCCTCATCGTAGTGCAAATATTTCACACTCACGGTTACACACCCCAAACACCGAGCTGTTCTGGTAACCTGCTGGCAGTTGTGAAGGACCACACACACATACACACACATTAGAGTGCACTGCGGGTGTGTTTAATAGTACACGCTCTATTAAAAATCTATTTCACTTTACACAGAAATAAATGGCACAGAGAATATTGCAAGCAGTTCTTGTTAGCAGACATGAACTACCTCAAAGCCTTTTATTTAGAAGTGAATGTCAAACCCTGACACAATCTTCTTGCAGGCTGGAAAGCAATCTAACACAGCAACCTCACTTAAAACGCAACAATAAGCTCTTTAAAAAGTCATGAGTAACAGATAATGGGATTCCAATGACCTCACTGACCTGAGAGAGAAGGGGAAAATTTAACAAGGAAAAAAAAAAAAATAACCCCAAACTCTTATAAAAATGAAAACCTGAGAAGTGGGAAATGCATTTTTAACGTCAACACACACTACAACAGCTGAAACAAAAGATTATAACTGATCCTTAAGTGCTTGCTACCTCTAACAACCTGCATAATAAAGCTGGACATTTGTTAACCATTAACAAGACTTTGGCCCCCGCAGCACTAGCATGGCGGAAGATTGAAATATGCAAATGGACCCTATAACCAAACAAAGTGCTGTGAGCCTCCTGACCAATCACAGTTTAAGTTACAACATAAGTACATAATTTTGGTCAAAGTAAGGCAGGCCAGTCTGCAGGTCACATGTGCAGTTTTTACAACTTTGCAGGTTTTAGTCGTAATGTATAGCAACACATCCGCAATACATTAAAACCCAGTTATACACTAATACTTCTTATACTCTCATTTTCCCTCTGACACCACCTCAGATACCCACAACATCCATCTGAACCCCCAGATTTCACAAACAATCTCTCTGATAACCTGTCAGACCCCCAGTACCTCTTTGATGCATTTGATACCTCTTAGAAATTACACTCTGACAACCCACTTGCAGGTCTACAATGCATAAACCCACCATAACCCTCAGATTCCTGTCTAAAGCCCCTCCCAGTCACGGAAGTGATTCAGGACACATCATAAAATTCAGGAACTCCAGTTTGATGGAAACATGGCACATTTCAGTTCTGTAGTTTGACAATTAAAACAGTTCAAGATGCTTAAGAAGGTGGCAGGACTCATGGAAGCAACCTCAATGAACCCAGCCATCTTCAGTTCGGAAACGACATCAGTCTGGACTGAGTTTGACTGGCTGCTTCCACCGCACATGCAGTCCTGCCTTGTAATTACTTCAGTCAGAAGGAAATGCCTGAATCGTATCTGTTCAAGTAAGAATGTCTCCCAGGAGTGGAGCCCGGCAACGTTTCGTCATCAGTATTATTTTGCACTTGATCTAAGGCTGAAGCATTAAAAAACAGATGCTATGAAAGTTCATCAAATAGAAATTTGCAGCAAAGCCAAAAGCAGGCCACACCGGCACAGGCCACGCAGCACAAATTCAGGAGCAGTTGCTGACCTCTTCAGAAGCACTGCTGCGAAACAGTTCCTTTTTTCATGTTCAATGAAATATGACTGCAAGTCCCATCATAACTCACACCAGCGCAGTATAACCTCAGCTAACAGCTTAGCTAAAGGGCGTGCAACCAAATACTCCAACGGCTACAATGGAGAGTTCCATAACTTTCACCATAACGTTAAATTTGATGCTGCTGGCCCTCTGTCTTCATTTCTTCTCTTTTCAACGCCCCCTTGTGGTCTATGGAGGGCAGAACTGCAGCATCTCGGGAGAAGTAAAAGAGAAGTTGCGGAACTCGTCCTGGTTGATGGGCGGGATTACAGGGTCCTCAATGGGCGTGAGGACCGCCTCCTCCTGCGTGAAGTCTGGATCAAAGTTGTTGACGTCCTCCGGGGTTTTCTATGGAAAAATGTAAAAATCATTTCAATCGTCAACTGGCACAACCAATAACACCTTTTAAGCATTTGTACTCCTTAAAAGCTTTGTTTTTTTATGATCTTGATGACCTTTTAATTGAACGACTTAAGACTATATGATTGAAATTTGTTTACAAACAGTGAAGCAGCCTTCACATGAATTCAAAGTAAAAACACAAAAAACAGCTACAAGGTAAAGGAGAAGGACTAGTTTTGAAGGGAGCTAAAATGTTTTGGTAATTTCATGTGTTAGTTTGCAATTTTAGTACCTTCACTGTTATTGCAAAACGTAAATGATTAAACATCAAGAAAAACACGTAGGTTCGGCCAAACTTTTGAGATTCTATTTTCTGGGAAGTAACTGAGCAATTTTTGAGAGTGTGTGATTAGTTCTGACTGTGCAGCTGACTCATGATACGCAGTGTTGACTGTACTCATGCTACTGAGTGTGAAATGGTGACTCGTGACTAAGAATCTCAAGCCTGACTCACGATTCGGGGCTTAAAGGGTGGCTCCAGTTCCCGCTGATTCAGCTTTTCCCAGTCGATGGTGCTGAAGAAGACGTGTCTGATGATGGCATTTTCCCCACTGTCTGCCACCACACATCCCAAACGGCGAGAGGGATTCTTCGTCAGGAACTGTGGACAGAGCAGAGTGAGCGGACTGCCTGACTGGTTTATTAACAATCCTCCAACTTCATATTTTAATGGCTACTGCTGTCGGACAAGCTTTGAAAGAAGGCTGGAAAAGTCCATTTCACATAATGAGAAACTGAAGTGACATATCACTAGACTGGTCAAACCACACACTAACACCAGCTCTATTACACACTAAATCTACAGCTGTTTGTTTATTAGGTTTTCCCCACTTTTTAGGCATGTCCAGTTCCACCCGCAATCAAACCAACACCATAGATCCGCACATGCTTCCTCAGAGACACATAAGGCTGCACCACTTCCTTTCAAACTGCTGCTAACACACTTGGAGAATGCCAACTGGTAATTCTGACAAGTTGGTTTACAGATGGCAGCTCCTGCTGACTTCAGTAAGTGAAGGGGACAAGGGAGGGCCACCGTTCTCACTCAGAGAGAGAGAGAGAACAATTTATGCTGAGTGATGTTGGATAGGGCGGACCCCTCAACTCACTGAGAGAGAGAGAGAGAGAGCAGTCATGTTGAGTGATGGGGAGAGAAAGGGCCACTGTACTCACTTAGAGAGAGAGAGAGAGAAACCATTTATGCAGAGTGATGGAGAAGAGGGAGGACCACCCTACTCACTCAGAGAAAGAGAGAGAACAGTCATGTTGAGTGATATGGGGAGAGGAAGGACCGCCCTACCCACACAGATAGAGAAAAGACAGATGTTCTGTCTTGGACTCCCAGTAACTGTTGTTAACTCCCATTATTAATGCACTCAAAATGTTATTTTGACCAAAACAGCTAGTAAGGATCAGTGAGAGAGTTACACATGTTAAGGCGAAGAGCACCATTTTTGTTGTCTGACTTACCCTCCCAATCATATGCAGACATGGGTTTTTCACTCGTTTTATCTAGCATTAATAATTTTAGCTAGAATTGCATTCACAAACATTAACAGTATATACAGTACATATCATCAGTATATATGCAGTATATATATATATACAGAACATCAGTATACCAACAGTATACAGTATATATAATTGTACATATAGAATATTTCAGTGTATATGTGCAGCATACATCAATATAAATACGACATATATATTCAGTGTATATACAGAATATAACATCACTGTACATACACTATATATAAGTATACATCCATAACATTAGTGTGTATACAGTATATATCATTGTATATATACAGTATAATTCAGTGTATACACAGAATGTATTATATTTTATACAGTATCAGTTTACATACAGTATATCAATAACGTATATACTAAAGTAACCCTAACCAACTCTAACCCTAACCAACGAGTGAAAGATAAAGGTAACATTTAACGCACACAACATTTTGATGACTGTAAACTTGTTCAGATATACTAACATCAAACAATTTTGAACAGATTTTGCAGTTTGTAAATCTATGGAGCTGTTTCTTCTGGTGATGACCAGCTTCTGTACATTTAAACCTGGTTTAGGCCGCTGTTGCATAAAGCTCAGGATAAACTCTGAACAGGGATTATATAGTAGATTACCGTGCAAGCAGGATTACACACAGTATGGAGGAAGATAGGAGGGTTATTTTTGATTGAATATGTCAAATAATCACACACACATCCACACATGCTTGTGCACACACACACCCCTGGCATGTAGCACCCATTTGAAATGCAGCTGGGTTGCATGACACAGCAGTTCCCAAAATTACACTGAGGTCATATATTCCTCCAAAGCGGAAAAAATTACACACACACACACACACACGCACGCACATACACACACAAACACGCGAGCGCAGAAGCCAGTTAGCTACCCGCTGCAACAGGAAAGCCATCAGTGGACTAACTCTTTTAATGTCATACAGTACCGTGCAAAAGTCTTGAACCCTATGCAAATAGTTTAAAGCCATATTTCTCAGCGTGTGATAGTGTGTCTCTCTACCAGCACAGTTAACAAACAAGAAAGCAGTCAAAAGTGTCAAATTATTTCCAATTTTCCAATTATGTGAGCTGGAGAGGAGAACACAGATTTGGTTCCTGATTCTCCTCAATTCCTCCAGCCGTTGCTTGGATTGGTGAAATTCCATCATCAGCTCCAGATTTTATTTAATGAAGGTTTCTAAAGGAATACTGGTAAAACCACTATTTACTGTATGATGTTATTAGTATTATTCTTCTTAGTTTTGTTTATTATTTTTTGTGATATTAATGTGAAAAAACACTCACTGCTCATCTAAAATAGTTTTTAAATATTAGTTTTGCAGGTGCCAAATACACTTTCACAGTTCTGTATATATGGACTGTATGTTCTGTCCACATACAGTCCATATATGCTGTTCTGAATTTACTGTGATTGTGATTTCACAAATGCACACAAATGCATATGCAAATACCCACCAGCAGTTATAACCGAAGTTAAAAAGAGTGTTCAGGGTATCTGCACATTTTTGATATGCAAATTCAATGATATTTTCAAGATCTCTGGGAAGAAAAATTGAGAGCATCACGGCAGCAAAACCCCCCCAAAAAACCCAATAGCCTAGAATTTCAGTTTTTTTCAACAAGGCACAACTTGTATTTATTGGAAGAACAGCTGTAACATAAAAAGGAGAAGTACCAGCAACAGTACTTCCCCTCCTACAACCAGCTCTCATTGAATTTGCATTTATCCATTTATCTGTTCTACATTCGCTGCTCTAAGGGAAACCGGTCTCCCAGCCACGCACATGCAGCACTGTTTCTTCTCTTTCTAAGGCATGCATATAGGCCTATGGGGTACACACTGCCCCCTGCTAAAGGAAAAACAAATATTGCTTCATTTCACCCTAGGATTAATTTAATGCCACTCATTTTAAAATTCCAGATTTTTCAATACTTTCCAAGGCCTTAAAAAACATAAAACATTTAAAAGATTTTTTAATACTTTTCAAGGATCCGCAGAGACCCTGAGTGTTTGAGCCCTGACTGATTAACAAACAAGCCTTTACCTCTAACATGCAGTCACACAGCATTAATACTTAAAAAGACTGTGCGCCACCAAACAGCTTTTCATTTCTTTCTTCAAAATGCTGATCTAACAAAAAACAAAACACAGTGAAAGGCTCTTTAGGACCGATACACCTATACATCATACGTTCTACAGGTCAGGCAGATGTGTGAGTGAATAAGTGTGTAAGTAAGTGTGTGTGTGTGTGTGTGTGTGTGTGTGTGTGTGTGTGTGTGTGTGTGTGTGGGGTTGGGGTGATAAGTTGATTTAAGTAAAGTAAAGATGATTAAAAGTTTGAGCAAGTTGTTGGCAATTTAATTATATCATGACATTTTTAAGTGCTGATAAAAAGCCACTAAAGATCATTGACCACAGGTCAACGACTACACTGTGCTCATAGTTTCTGAAGATGTCTTCTGTCTTTACCGATTTATTAGACCTCCAAAAAAATAAATCTTGTGATCGCATGCAATGTCAAGTCTAGAAGAATTGGGATGCATTGATGCCATACAGCCAGTGATGAGTGGTATCAGCTCCGGATAAGGCCTATAGACTCAGAAAAAGCCCAGGTGGGAGTAATGTAACATCATTAAAAGATGGAGGTCCCTAGATATGGCACAGAGCGTTCTTTGAGAAGCATGGCTTTAGCATGTGACTCATAAGTCTCCACGTGGCACTATGTGCCTATATAAATGATTAAAGTCTGCATCAATAAAGGAAAAGGATGAAAATTCAAACAGCTGGATAAAAAAAGAGATCATAAAGGTCACAGGCTATCCAGCCAGCTTCTTATTACTGCACACAGATTGTTGTTGTTCACAGACTCCACAACAGTCTAATTCTGTTTTATTGATCCATACAGGTGTACAGCGTTATCCTGACCATACAGGTCACATGTCATTTTTCACAATATTGATATTATAGAATCATATTGCCCAGCCATACCTCATAATACTCTAATATCTTATAAGATTACTTTATTAAAAAAAATATGAGAAATTACACTTGGTGTGTGTCTGTGTGAGCGAGAGAGACCGTGACAGACATAGCTTTGGGGTCCAGACAAACCCCAGGCTTTAAAGGGCAAAACAAATTAAAATTAAAAAAGGTGCCACCGTAGCTCACGGCGCTGGCTGAAGTTTGACAAATGGTGATGACATTTGGCTGAGCTGATTAACTATAAACTCTCTCTCTCTCTGCCTCTGTCTCTCTCTCTGCTTCTGTCTCTCTCTCTCTCTCTCTCTCTCTCTCTCTCTGATGGCTGCTAAAATACCCTTGAAAGAAATAAACACTCAAACAGTCTTTTGAGATTGAACATGTCCAAAAATGAATGAGAGTGAAAGAAAAATAAAGAAGAGGGAGACAAGTATAAATAAGAGACAAAGAGAGAGACGGAGAGAACTAGGTAAAGAGCAGAGACAGAGAGACAGACGTGGAAAAAAGACGGCGAGAAGGAGGAGAGCGATAAGAAAAATGAGAAAAAAATAGGGATAAGCAAAACCAGAGAGTGACTGGTGTACGTAGATAAACAAACAAACAAATAAATAAAACATTTTTAAAAAGCAAAAAAGCATGTTACATGATCTGTGTTGGCTTGGAGGTAATAAAGGAAAGGCCAGGGGGACTGAAGTGTGTGTGTGTGTGTGTGTGTTCTGGGGTGGGGGGCTAAGGCTTTATTTTTAGCTGTGGTTGTGTGTGAGTGGTAGATTGTGATGTGTTTGTTATATAATAATAACATGAGCTTACTCACTCACTCACTCGCATGCAGACTCGCCCCTAAACTCTCCATCTCCGCACCAACCCCTCGGCTGAGTGAGGAGCTGACTGCAGTGTCGGAGAGAATCATTACACTAATTAAAGTGACTGATCACTGCAGCGAAGGACTTAATGATGTCTAATATATCTTAACAAAATCCTCAAATGCAACAGGAATGGCCAGGAATTTCCCTGTCTGTGTCCAGCTAGATTTCCAAGAAACCGGGAAAATGCAGTTTTGCAATTTGTTAGGAACAAAATGACCACTACTACTTGAGCTGTCCACTCAACCACATTACATAATATACAGTGAGTTAGATGACCTTCTTTTCTATTCTCCCGCTATATAGGACCACCTACAGAAGTAACCATCTGTTTCTGAATGTGGGCAAAATTCAAGAAATGACAGTTTCAGAAAAAACACCTCTGGATACACGTCACTCAGCATCTAAGAGGAGCTCACTCGGACCATCAACACCTCCTTCCTCACCAAAAAGCCACGTAGGTCTCTTCACTTCTTTACACGACTGAAGCAGGCAAAACTCCCTCCCCACCACCCTCACAGTGTTTTACAGGCGCAACACAGATAGCATACTGATCAGCTGCATTTCTGTGGTACAGCAGTGCCAGCACTGCAGACTGAATGAAGTTGCAAAGGATTGTGCTCAAGTCCTCGCATCCCTCACAGGGACTTTTCACACTGCTCCCATTAAAGCCTGATCGGCCTTTTTTTCCAACCTCCTCGCCCCCACACACCAAACCAGAGCTGAGACTAAAAAGTTTACTTTGAAATTGCTGACTTTGTGGCAGAATAAGATTTACAGTTTAGATATTTTGATGTAATCATGAAGATTTTGATAATTATCGTCAACTTATGAACCCGAACCGCTGTTGAAGGGAACTCACGGCCTTCAGGATGTCCACAGCGTTGGCACTGAGCCAGGAGGCGTAGATGATCTCCTCATTCAGGATGCACTCAAACAAGTCGTCCTCATTCTCCGCCTCAAAGGGGGCGTGGCCAGACAGCATCTCGTAAAGCAGCACTCCCAGAGCCCACCAATCAACCGACGGGCCGTACAGCATCTCCTGCAGGATCTACAAACACATACAGTACCGTGCAGAAGTCTTAAACACCTGAGAAAATTAGATTTAAAACATGTTTGTTGAGTGCTATGTTTATCGAACCTAATATTAGAATGTACACATTTCTATGTGTTTATTTTATCATTCCCTGTCCTCTCCTCATGGAAGCCCTATATTGTAGTTCTCCTAAAATATCTCAAACACAAATAGCTCAATCGATAATACTCTATTAGATTAAATCAACTGAGCTACTGACAGGCACGTAAAAATGCAGCCCACCTCAGGAGCGATGTAATCTGGGGTCCCGCAAAACGTTCCCGTAACAGCTCCCTCAGACATTCCCTCCTTGCACATGCCAAAGTCGGCCAGCTTGCAGTGACCGTCCTTATCCAGCAGCACATTATCCAGCTTCAGATCTCTACAGCACAGCACAAACACATACACCTTTATGTGTTAATACAAATCAGGGTTTCTGTTTGAAGTGTTTGGCAAAATGCACTGATTCCCATACTTGAAAATAAACCACACACAGCCACAGTAGTGTATTAGAGCACATTCGTTATTAGAGCAACACTTTGGCCTCCTCTGTGGACACTGAGGGCCACTGGTATCTCACCCCCTCATGAGGCCCCATCCAGCAAATTATAGCCACCCCCACCGGCCCCCCTGGTGAGAAGCTCCTCATCCATTTTGTTAGCTTTCTCTTCTTGGTGATTCGCATGGAGCTCTTCTATTAGATTCATTGAGCACTGGGTGCCCGCTAGTGGTAGGATTTAACGTAAATTAAATTTATTTTAACATTTTGAAACAGCTCCACTATTTTAGAGTTACTTAAATAGAAAACTTCATGACATCAGATGCAAAAAATCCAAAAGCCCCATTGTATCCCTTATTGTTTTCTAGTTATCTAGTATCTTCATAGCTCTGGAACTAAACCTCAAGAAACTTGGCTGATTGTTTGTCCACTAAACTATTATTTTAATGTGAGCAATCAAAGCCAAACAAATCAAGCTGACTCTGAAATCTCCTGCCTTTCTCTGGAGAAAAGCAGTTGCATTTGGCAGAGACGGTAGAACAAGAGCACAGGGCTGTGTATGTGCTTGTGTGTTGGTGGTTATGTATGTGTGTGGCCTGGTGATGCCTTCCCTGGAATCCCTGCTTTACTCCACACTCACGTGACTCACACACACGCACAGACACACACACAGACACACAGACACACACACACAGTTATCTTAGCTTTTTCCATCCAGCACTCACACCACAGACATGACCACATGTCTGCTCCCAGGCCCCAAGAAAGGGCATCCTTCATCCCTCAAGGTCTATCGACCTGTGGCTCTGACGTCACACATGATGAAGAACCTGGAAAGGCTTATCCTGGTTCAACTCAAACCTGGTCTAACATTGCTGGACCCCCCTGTAGTTTGCCTAAATGGACTACACAAGTTGATTATGCTGTTGTTTACCTGCTTGACAAGGCTGTGAGCACTGTGAGGATTATGAAAAGTGTAATGTGACCATGCTGTCATACGTGAACACACCACAGCAGAGTGTGAACAAAATACAATTAAATAATTATATTTCTCTGCATTTAAACCATTCACCAAGTGAAGCAGTGAACAGGAGAGAGGAAAAATACTCTGAAGTTATGTGTAAGCATTTAAAACATTAGTTGTACCTGTATATGATGCCTTTGCTGTGCAGGAAGATGAGAGCGGACGTGATTTCGGCCGCGTAGAACCTCGCTCTGTTCTCTTCAAACTTTCGGGATTTCTGAATGTGAAACATTAGATCACCACCGTTCACAAACTCCATTACAAAAAACAAGCGCTCCTGAGAGAGAGAGAAAGAGATGAGGGAGAGAGGGAGAGAGAGAGAGAGCATATTAAGTTTCCTCAGTAATTCTTCATTTGAACTTAGTCATTTCAGTGATAACCATCAACAGTATCAGCAACTCAATGAGAGTAAAACAATCTGAAGACCCACTGTGCAGAAATAACCACACACACACACACACAATCTTTCTCATATGGTACATACGGCATTACTGAGGGTTATAAAGTAGGGCTGGGTGATATGAAGATATATTATGAGTGTGGTCATAAATTCTGCATGATATCTAAACTTTCTACTGCTTATAACTTTTGGTACATTTGTTATTTTTGCTATTTCTTTTAAAACAGTTCCCTGCAGGTTTTCTGTGCAATATGCTTAACCACTGCACATACAAGTGTGTCTGTGTGTGTGTGTGTGTGTGTGTGTGTGTGTGTGTGTGTGTGTGTGTGTGTGTCCAGTATTTCAGATTGATGTGGTGGTCTTGGACATGAGAGAAATGAAACACAAGGGCCCATAAATTTCATTTGTCATTACAGTAACATGCAGTGCGCGTCACACAGACACACTCAGCAGGGACCTTGAGCATGCTCGTAAAAAACGTTCAAACATAAAAGCAGCCAAACACACACACACACACACTCTCATATACACACACACACACAAAGCTGCTCCGCTAACCAACCAATCAGCTTTCAGTAGCCAAAGACTATTAAACACTCCGCAGAATATTAACAAATCAGCATTCAGTAGCCTGAACACCAACCAATCAGCCTTTAGTAGTCAATATGCACTGACTTACTGCTTGAGACCTGCCTTGAGAAATACAGTTTATTTATGATTTAAATACTTCCTAGATCTTTATGAAATTAAGAAACATTACTGCGCAAATCTAGAAAAAATATTCGTTTTTTAGCCTTTTTTAGGTATCTCTGACAATACCCATCACTTACAGATTACTAAGGCTTAACACACACACACGCGTGCGGGCGCACACACGCACACACACGCGCACACACACACACACATGCGCGCCCACACACACACAGAGAAATCAGATCATACTATTACATGCAAGCACACACACTCATCAGAACAGCCAACATATTATCACGCTACGGGACATCACAAGCCTGTGGAATAACCTTGACCTCAGGTGACCCTTCTACTGGCCGGACGGCATCAGAAAGCATGAAATAAAGCAAACACACACACACACACTGCTGAGTTAGTTCATTGGTTCTGTGACTGAAGATCAGAGTCACATTTAATTTGAAAGGTTCCTTACTGCCCTCTACTGGAACACCAGTTTCCCTACAAAACCAGAAGTGAAGTGAAGTGACTGTTTTGTCATACGTGAACATGCCACAGTGTGAACAGCACAAAATTCTTTCTCTGTATTAAACTCATTCACCCAGTGAAGCAGCGGGCAGTCAGGAACACAGCGCCCAGGGAGCAGTGTGTGGGGATGGTACTTTTCTCAAGGGTATCTCAGTGGTGCCACTAGCAGTCCTGTGATTCAAACACACGACCTTCTGATTGGAGGGGCAAGCCGCTAACAACTAGCTGCTCCAAAAGTCAATTCTAAGGAATTTTTTGTCACTCTGTTGCAGAAAATGCCTCAATCTGTACTACTGTAGTCTGTAAACAGTTCTGCAGTTATATCAGCGTATTCAATGTGTTTAAGTCATTCTGACTGAATCAAGCCAAATTAAATCATTGAGAAGTTTCATAGTTTCAAGAGCTGGCAAGTGATTCAAATAATACATTTTGATTAGTCTTTTCCTCATAAAATTCAGTAACATAAGAACCATGTACAGTGTGTATATCATATATATATCAGAGGTGGTTTATGCATGTGTGTATTACCGGGTTCTGGAAGCAGCAGTAGAGCTGTGTGAGGTACGGATGTGAGCAGGCGAGGGACAGCACTCGTTTTTCTGTCATTGTGCATTCCACATCATCGTCCTGCAGAATAATGTCCTTCTTCAACACTTTTATGGCAAACACTTCCTCCGAGTTGCTAAGACGAGCCAGCATCACCTTCACGCACACACAGACACACACAGACACACACAGACACACATACACCTTTAGAGACTGCTGTGTTAATAATGGTATGGTCTGCAAAAATAATTTCTAATTGTGTTCCTAATCTCTCCAATCAAACAGCCCATGTATGGAAAATAATTTAACAAACTAGTCTGCATTCAAACAATAGATTTTTATGGCATAGACTGTTAATATATTTAATACATTTAAATATATTTCCTTATTCCTGCCTACTTAGACTTTTGCTGGACTATATGAAGACACACACACACACCTTGCCGAAGCTGCCCTTGCCGAGCACCTGCAGGAAAATGAAGTCCTCCATGGACAGAATCCGGCCCGACTCTTTGTCTGCAGCTTCACAGTCCCTCTTCACACTCATACTGCGTCCTTCATGAGCCACTGGAGACTAATAAAGTTAGGAGACTTTTCATTTTCATTTTTCACTGTTTAATCATAGACACCGCATAAAATGACAAAATCCTGTAAATGTTTAGATGGTAAAGCAATTTTGTGGGAAGAATTCTTTATCTTTAGCTCTCAGCTTCAGGCTCATCAAAGCATCTCCTTGCTATGAAGAACACAAACAAAATGGAGAAAGTGGGAGTGGCCTTTGTCTTTATTCCCACTGTCATTAATATTGGCAGAAATATTCACACACGTGAGACAGTATTCGTCCAAATACGCGATTAGATTTTAATACAGTAACAAAATTGATATTTAGAATGTACACATGAGTTTGTGTGTGTGTGTGTGTGTGTGTGTGTGTGTGTGTGTGTGTGTGTGTGTGTGTTTGCTCACCAGTGAGTTGCGTTTTGACATCCCTCCGGGCTGGAGACCCATTTCTGCCAGTTTATTGGCCAGTTCCACGTTGTTCACTCCACAGTTGGGTGCTACATTCCCCTTACAGCGTATATGAACATTCATCTTACAAACTGTAGAGGAAAACAAGCACAGGGCAGTCAAAACACACACACACACACACACACACACACACACACACACACACACACACACACACACACACACACACACAC
>JBBPDC010145473.1:0-23033 GCA_037974485.1 Hemigrammopetersius urotaenia
TACTAATTAAATGTTCCTAGATACTCTGATCAACTTTGTAAACTACTGTAGAAATGACAGAAATACTTCAATTACATGTATTTCCTAGGAATTGTTAGGGGTGCCAATAATTGTGGAACAGGTGATTGTATGAAAAATAAGTATTTCTTAGTCAGGGAGTTTTTTTCCCCTTAAAATTCACTTGAAGTTGAAGGTTACATTTTCCTACAGTTTTCAGTGTGAGAGTATGCCTCTGCAATAAAAATTGACTTAACCAGGGGTGCCAATAATTATGGAGGGCAGCGTATATGAGATGTATGAGTGCTAGGGGGCACTACAGGACCCCAGAAAGTATGCTTAACTCTCAGAACATGAGCAGCATGGATCTGCAACAAATGGTAAATTGTCGGCAAACAGGAAAACAGCTCCTTATATGGAAGTTCCTCCGGATTGTGTTGTTGCTCGATGTATCAAATGTATCAAATGTCTTGCTGAGCTTTGTTTGGTGTTCCTATGTCATGTAGAACCAAAGATATTGTGATTTTAAGAATACATAATAATAATAATAATAATAATAATAATAATAATAATAATAAAATCTACAAACAAATGGCCATTAAAAACAAACATCACCAAATTTATTTCAGTTTAGGTCTTAGAGACGAACGGAAAAAAGCGAGATCTTTGATCCTGGGGGAACTTTCAGGACAGAAAGTTCTCAAAATGAGGGGGTCTGGAGAGCGGCTGAGCAGTGGCGCGCCAAAAGAAACAGCAGCAAACAGTGTGTAGGAGAGCAAACACCGATTTTAGACAATTTTACACCATTTCTATTTTTTGAAAAAGTTTGTACTTAAACTTCTAAAGGGGTTAATGATCATCAAAATTGAAACTGCTCCCAATCTGTCTGGAAAATTATGTCTCCACCCCTCCATCATTCTCCTCCCCTTTAAAACAAGTCTGCAACCCAGTGTGACAACTGTTCCAGTGGCTGTGTACACAGATCTTTTATCCCATGCCAGATGGTCATTAATGTTACAGATGTGCTGTGGTAACTGTAACTGATCCTGTCTGAACAGCACTGGGGTAATATTTTCAGCCTTGTGCTGCAGTGCGTGTTAAAGAAAGGCAACTTCACTCACTCTGAATGTAGTCGGTCACTCTTAAAGCAACACTGGAGTAGTCTGTTTCAGCCAGCCTGGCTCCATTACGGTCAGCACCGTAGAAATATCCTCCTCCGCTGCTGTATCCAGGTTCACCACGTTCTCCTTTCTCACCCCGACCCCCAGGAGGACCAGGCAGACCAGACACGTAACGACGCATGGCATCACCTGTAGTATCCCAACCAGTTTAATGATCCACGGGTTTCACTTAGCTATCAGATACAGCAACAGCTCTGTGGCCTGTGCTGCCTTCTGAAAACTAAACAGGTGAAATATTTCACTGGAGAGATAACATAAGCATACTTATCTCACACGACTACACCAGTTCATCATTGCTTGATCTATCATACTATTAAAGACCAAAGACCATCACACGATTTATATGTGTAACAAAAAAAGGAACTCACTGCTGAGGTACTCCTGAAGCTCTGCACGAATGAGAGAGCTTTGGGCTGCTCTATCATATGAAACGATACCCCCTGAGTTGCCTGGAGGCCCTTGAGGTCCTGGGGGACCAGGCGGGCCAGGGATACCCCTGAAGCCAGCATCTAAAATGCATACGAAAGGAAAATCAATATATTTAATGAGATGACAAACTTGTGTTTGGATGAAGAAAGAGTATATAGAGAGACAAACTCACTCTGCAGATAGACCTGGATATCTTCAAGCTGGTATCCTGAACCTGAAAGACCTGGGGGCCCAGATGGGCCGGGTGGGCCTGGTGGGCCTTGTCTCCCTGGAGGGCCGGGAGGACCTGGACGACCAGCACCACTAAGCCCTGATCCTTTTTTCAAAAGTGAGGGCGCAGAAAACACCTCCAATGAAACAATCTTTTAAAATAACCTTTGGACTCATAGATTACTCTCATAGAAATTTTAATTACATATTAGTTTTGTATTGGTAATTCAATTTCAGGTGTCTGGCAATGTCATCTAATGCCTTAAAACCTGAGTAGTTACGTTTTTTTCTGTGCTATAGCATTTTCAAATACTAATAAAAGAAACACTAATAAAATGCTACCCTTATTGTTGAATGCACGGTGATGCACAGTTTGGATGAGTGAGCATGCACATATTCTGAAAGAAATTCAGATTTCTAAGGGCTTTAAATATTAATTTGCAAGTGTCATAATAACAAACAATAAATTGTGAATTAATTATAAGGTATTCAAATTTTAACAGGGAACTGAAAAATAAGCGTAGGATTCAAGGAGGCTCAGAATAGAGCTGAACAGATAATATAACTGATTTCTTGAGGACACTTTTTAAACAGTTTAAACAAAGTTAAACTTACTCTCAATCAAAGCAGTGATGTCACTGTAGGAGGACCCTGGCTGGCCAGGGACCCCAGGAGGACCAGGAGGGCCAGGAGATCCAGGTCTACCTGTCAGTCCTCGATCTGAAAATGAAAGCAAACAATTTTAATCATTTATCTTTAGCAGAGTGAGATTCAAAAACAAAATGGAAAGGAACACACCATTCAATATTCTGATGACATAGTTCGCCACTTCCTGTGTGTCTATGCTGCCTAGGCTTCCGCCTACTGCTGGGCCTGGTGGTCCAGGTGGTCCTTGTGGGCCAATTACATAACGCCTGACATCATCCCCTGAACAAAAGCACAACAGTCATTGTTGAACAACAATTGAAATTGAGTTAGGAGGATCAAATGCACTTTTACAGCAGTGTTTTTGACATCTAATACTCACTCTGTAATAATGCAATGATGTCACTGACTGAAATGCTACTCGTTCCACCACTCGCTGCCCCACTGGCTCCACCACTCATTCCAACAATAAGTCCAGAACCTAGAATAAATATTGACATTACTGAGCATATAGTAAATGGCATCTGGCTGATGTCTTCTAGTTTTGTCAGACACTAGAGGGCGTCCCCGAGCAAATGGTTCATAAGAAGAATTTGTAAATGTTTTAATACAGAAAAATGCACTTATTACTTAAGACAGAACAGCGGGGAAGGTTTTACCACTGCTGCCATTTTTGGGCCAGCTGGTGGTCTAGTTGTTAAAAGTTTGCCCTGTGATCAGTAAGTCATGGGTTTGAATCCCAAGACTGCTGATGGCACCTCTGAGGAAGGTACCATCCACACACACTTCTCCCACTTGGTGAATGGGTTAAATACGGAGAAGTGTTATGAACACTTTTCAATATGTATATTGTGTCCCTGCTATTCTGCACACTATTTTGCACACTATTTTGCACGCTATTTTGTATACTGTATATAATTCTGTTTATTACCTGTGTCTTGTTTCGTCACTGTCATCTTGTTGCACTGTAGTGTTTTGTCATTAAAACAAATTCCTCGTATGTGTGAACTTACCTGGCAATAAAAGATTCTGATTCTGATTCTGATTCTGATTCTGAGAAGAATTTCTTACTGTTCACACTGTGTGCTGTGGTGTGTTCACGTATGACAAAATGGACACTTCCTTTACTTTAAAATGCTGCTCAGCTACAGTGACTCTTGTATGTCAATGACATTTATGAGCACCAACTGCCAATGAGCTGCTCAGCTCATCAACCAGTCAGGACAGCGTCCTACTGCCAAAACTTCTTTACAGTAGAAAAACAGAAATATGCTGGTAAGCTTTTGCTTATTTTTATATAGTACTTTCTTTTACTTTCTAAGATCCAATAAAATACCTAGATGATACATTAGAAACATATTTTATTAACATTATAATCACGTGGTGCCATTTACGTCCAATGAATTAGGACTCACTTTCAGGCATCCTTTATTGTTATTCAGTCTTTTTTTAGTGTGGGAATAATAAGAAATGGCCAGGCCGTTCATAAACTAAATCTGACTTTCACAAAAATAGGATGCCCCCTATTGGTTAGTAAGCACTGAAAGACAACTTAAGCTGGGGCAATGGGCAAATATATTCATACCTTCTGCCAAAATAAAGAAATATTTAGACTCTGAAAAGTTTTACAAAAGAGTTCATAATAGCCGTGACAAATAGCCTTCTTTTAGTGTTGCTGGTTAGTTAGCATAGCAATGTAGGAATGAAAATAGTATGTCTTAGCTGTAAACACATCTACTAAAATGGCTGGATCTAGAACTGACACATTTCAGTTTTGAGTCCTACTGTTACTCATCCCTTTGTTAGTTTGACAGTGTCCCACCTAAAATATGAGTAAATGTTATATCTGGCTGCACTATATTTAATTTTTTTTTTACATAAGACCAGTTTGTGACCATTTAGAATATGTTTTTTTGAAGACCCCTACAAAGAGTCCTCATATACCACTGCTAGACTTCTGAGACAGGTTTGGCTAAACGTGATTTTCAGTGCCATCTGAGACTTTTCAGAGTTTCCAGACTTACGCTGAAGATAGGCGATGACCCGTGCTGCCACATCCTCAATGGACACGGAAGGTCCTGGAGGCCCAGGAGGCCCCTGGATGCTAGACAAGTGCTGCCTCATGCTGTCACCTGATGGCCACGTATGACATATTAATATATAGTAACATAATAAACAGTAAATTCGCTACAGAGCACTTTCCATATGTCACATTCATAGATCAGTTTTACTTACTTTGCATGTACTCATTGACATAACGGCGATATTCTGAAACAGATGCAGAGTGTCCGGGAGGACCAGGTGGTCCAGGAGGGCCTGGAGGGCCAGGCTGACCTGAGGCCTCGAGTGCAACTGAACCTGAGAATAAAAACACACTTGTTAGATGGATTTTAGAAACACCATGTGTCCACATTTCAGCACTCAAAAATTGTACTCATATTTCAACTGATTAAAAGAATAGAAGCTTTGAGGTTAACCATTTAATTATGTGATTTTCTAGATTTTTTTGCTAGAAGAAATGAATGTTTTAGTTTTATCAACAAATAAAGGCACTCATTTTACCTCTTGAGTTTCCTGGGATTCCTGGAGGACCTGGAACACCGTGGTCACCTGGGAAGCACCGGTAGGTGAGTAAATGTTTACTGTGTTATTCATATAAATGTATTTATCAGATTGCTTTAGATTTAGTTACCTTTTTGGCCTTGCGGCCCTGGAGGTCCCGGAAGCCCTGGTGGCCCGGGGGGACCTTGAGATCCTCCATAACCAGAGACTGCATGGGGTAAAGAGGGTCTCATTCAAAAAAACACACTCAGTAGTCCAAGTAAAATTAATCTGTTTTAAAACTGCAAAAGAATCATGCTTTAAAATCTTAAATAATGTACTTAAAATATCCTTAACTCACATCTGACTGTTTCCCCTGATCCTCCTGGTCTTCCAGGCAGGCCAGGCTGACCAGATTGTCCTACAGAAGAAAACAATGTGCAGGAAGTGTGAGAGCTAGATAAAAGTCATTTCTTATCCCTGTACTGTTCATACTATTATTGATCCACACCACGGTGATCAGTGCCACATACCTTGGTATCCTCTAGGTCCTTGGGGTCCTAAAAGAGTTGTTATTATTATTATTATTATTATTGTTGTTGTTTTTGTTGTTGTTATTGTTATTATTAAACGCAACCTAAATCCACATGCATCAATCATAGTCCTACCTGTGTCTCCTTTAGGTCCTGCAGGTCCAGGTGGTCCTGGTGGTCCCGCGAAAAATGTCCCTGTTTTTTAAGGATAAATTGAATTGGTTTTATGAATGCAATTGTGACAAATAGCTTCAGAGGCCATCACATATGTCTTACTCTTCACTGATTAGAACCACATTGCTATAATATGATAGGCTGTTGAAAATCCTGACCTGAGTTGGGCACAAAACTTCCAGCTTCTCCTTTATCTCCCTTTTCTCCTCTTGGTCCCGCTCGGCTATAGCCTACAAACGAAAGTAAAAAGTTTGAGGGTTATGTTTGGAGTCCTAAGTCTTGATCCAATAAACACTTCACACTTCATCAGTCTTACCTGGTTGGCCTGGTTCTCCAGGTGGTCCAGGAGGCCCAATTCTAGAGGCACCTGCAAAACAATGATAGAAACGACACTTAAATCACTGAAGTTTACTCTGACAGCACACACTTAATGATTACTATTATACCCACTTAACAACTCATGTTGTCATATTCCTAGGGACCTGCCTCTCTGATGGCACAGTAAATGATGGTGTTCTGAGTATGTCAATTTTCTTTTTATGTCATATAACTTTCTCTTAAGGAAGTGGTATGTGTAAAGTACACTATATAGACAAAAGTATTGGGACACACCTGTTTTTCAGGGTTTGGGCTATCTAAATGCTTCAGCAAACCAAGACATTTTGGACAATGTCAGACTTCCAACTTTGTTGACACAGATTGGGAAGAACCTCTTATTCCAGCATGACTGTGCCCCAGTGCACAAAGCAAGCTCCATAAAGACATGGTTGGATGAGTTCGGTGTGGAAGGACCTATTTTGCCCTGACCTGAACCACATCCAACACCTTTGGGATGGAACTGGACTGGAAATTGTGAGTCAGGTCTTCCCGGCCAACATCAATGCCTGACCTCATAAATACTCCACAGAATGAATGGCCTCAAATTCCCACAGAAACTCTTCAAAATCTTGTGGAAAGTCTTCCAAGGGGAATATAGTTGCAATGTTTTATTGTCATATACAGTTAACAATGCAGCATCATTACCGGGACTAAAATGGGACTAAAATTCTTAGTCTCATGTTCCCCAAACTTTACATGAACATCAATAGAAAACAAATACTACAATAAATATAAAAGTAGAAAATAAGTAAAATAACAAGCTAAATAAAAAGTTTTAATTTAAATGATGCAGTGAGATATTTAGGATGTAAGGTGCAAAATAGTGCAGTGTGGATTTTAAAATGCCATTGTTTAAAGTGACATTGTGAAGAGTCCAAGGTCAAGAGTCCAGAGGGGGACCAGCTCCATGTTAAAGTCTATGAATTTGCATGCAATATCATTAAGGTCCCTGTTGGTGTAAATGGTCAGGTGCCCCGATACTTTTGTCCATATAGTGTATATAGGGTAAGGTATACTGATGCACAACAAAGGTAAACCATAAGGATCTAAGCATGCTTCTTTATCATCTTGCTTTCACTGGTGATGTTTATATACCTGAAGGTCCAGGAGGTCCTGGGGGACCAGGTGGTCCAGGTGGACCCTGAATGACTTGAGAAGCATCAGCTGAACCGAACAGTCCTAAAAGAGATACAAGATATGAAGGATTTTTCCAAGTATTTTTTCTTTTTTCAGAGCACCATGATGTGAATTTATCAGCTTGTATTTTTTTATTTATTTAGAGGATTTTTTTTTACTCGAAGCTCTGGATGATGAGATTGTGTCTCTGGTTTCCACTGAGATTCCATCTTCTCCTCTATCCCCTTTTTCACCTTTAGAACCTGTACAAACAAATGAAGAACCTAAACAGACCTGTACATTCCCCAAGACTAGGCAGTGTAATTAACCATTAGTACATTCAGTGGCAAGTTTCGATTTAAAACCCAGAAGAACAGCTTTCATGTGTTGAGTGAATATACCTCCAACACAGCTGGTCACCACACGAGAGCCTCTAACTTTTTGGTTTGGTGTTCTTCACACTCACACATATTATTTACTCTTAATCTCTTGAAAAGTTCTTTAGGAAACCAAAATGTTCTTCCGTGGCATCAGATGAACAAGCCTTTCTGGGGCCTCCATTTTAAAGGTGAAGAATTGATCCAAGTACATTAATTTGGGTTCATTTTTTGCACACTTATTTGTGAATAAACTTAATTATTCGATAATGATATCATTTTTTTGCACATTGAATCTGGAACTTACCAGATTGGCCAGGAAGGCCAGCAGGACCAACAGGACCTGTGATGATAAAACATATAAGGTTAATAGAGCAGATCTGTTTAAGCAGCACAGTCCAATTAAATAATCCTGGCAAGATAAAAGAAAGTTCAATGACCCACCAGACAGTCCTGGAGCGCCAGCAGGTCCAGGAGGTCCAGGAGGTCCTGGTGGTCCAGGGATTGCCACAGAGCTCGCTCCAACTGCTGATTCAAGTGATGCATGAAATCATATTAGTCTTTAACAAGAGGATTCTCAGTCACCCCACAGAGAAACACAAATGAAATGTCTGTCATGTGGCTTTACCTGCATTGATAACTCTGCCAGGTTCACCAGTTTCACCTGTAAAATAATCTGATGATTAAGAGCAGCACTGAAGCAACTAATGTACCTAATTTGTTCATATCAAGACAGTACAGTCTGAACATTGCTGAAGTGGAATAATCCTTTCATCGTCACTTTTACCACAATCTTCATGTAATATAATTTAACAGGACACTTTTATAGAAGGCTTAAAATATCACTTATGTTATTCAAAAGCAGAAGATACTGCTGAATACGGCAGAGATACTGCAGAAGTGTGACACCTTTACTGGGCTGATAGGGGATGATATTTACATGTGTGTGTAATATGCACAAAAATGCCTGTGGAAATTTCTAGCTTGTTTGGTGTTTTTTGAACATTTATTTCAGGAAAATCTAACCTCTTGATCTTCTTCTACTGGCCAGCACTCACAATTAAATAATGAACACAGCAAAACACTATACACCCACAGTGCTCCCCTCACAGTACCAGTCACACTGTCACACTTTGTTAGTGTGTTACTGGAAAATTGTATAAAATTAAAACCTTTAAAATGATTGAAATTAATTTCTAGAATTTCAACAGTACTTTTGCATCCCATTCTGTATATTACAAATTCTGAATCCAGTTTACTTCTTTATACCCTTAACATGATTTGTTTACTACTATTATTTCACTTATCATTCATGTTCATCATCCTGGTTTTAAAAAGTGTATCAGAAATGACATCAAAAACACAGGACCCCCAATGACTAGCAACTGACGTCCACAGAATAAGCCCATTAATGATTTTCATAAGCATTAAAACATGTAAGTGTTACACTTTACCAATATTCATATTCTGTGTATGCAGATACATAGCACATATGATTTTATGTATAGTAATTGATGTATATTCTAAGGGTATAAAGTATCGATTAAAACCTTTAACACCAGGCTGTCCGGGATTTCCTGCAATTCCTGTATAAAAGAATATATTTTTGTAAGAATTGAGGGTCTGCATTTATTATGTATTCATATTAGATGGAAATTATAAGCCATATTAATGGCTTCAATTACCTGGAGGTCCTTGAAGTCCTGGAACCCCTAATCCATGAAAAGCAATAGACACATTAGAAACCAAGACTAGATTTTAATCTCAAATCTCACTTAAAGGGAAATTAAACTGGACAAACATCAAGTACAAAGTCCTAAAAGTGCACCATAATAACCCAGCAGAGTCTGCTGGCATTATTACTAAAACTACTAGTAGGACTTTGCTGCTTTTGCTCCAGTCATTTTAATTAATTTAAACTAATTAAATCCCATTAAAATACCTGGAGGTCCAGCATCACCAGGTGGCCCAGCTGGTCCTCTGATTCCTGGCATGCCCATTGATCCTTGGTCACCTTAGATTTAATAGGGAAATAAATCACCTTTGATATGAGGTTGTTTCATATCATGAACATACTTTTATTATCTGAGCAGCTTTTTCTAACTAGGGTTGCAGGAGATTATATCAGTGCTCCTAGGGCGAAAAGCAACACCCTAAAAAGGTTGACAGTCCATCTTACCGTATACTGACCCCAAAGAGCAATTTAGCATCTCCTGTTCACCTGACATGCTATTGGACTGTGGAAGGAAACAGGAGCACCCAGTATAAACCCACACAGAGGACATGCAAAACCCAAAAGGAAAGTAGAGTTCCCTTTGTTGGTTTAATCCCTGGAGTTGATTCTAAAGTCTTCGTGCTGTGAGACATCAGTGCTGCTATGTTGTAACTTACCTCTTTGACCTTTTTCTCCATCAGTGCCTGGTGCTCCTGATAACATAACAATATATTAATTTGTTAAATGTGTAGAACACCTATTGAAAACACTGACAGTCTACATTCAGTAGGATTACGTCCAAAGTGAGACAGATAGATATCACTTCACAATAAGACTGCCCTTATAAAGGGTTTATAAATGAGTTATAATCAGATTGTTAATTAGATTGTAGACAGTTAAGAATAATTAATAAGCAAATTTATTATATCTTATTATAACAGTTGTCACAGATTGATGCATGCTCACTATTTGGCAAGAGCTCATATCTTGCTAGTTTCTGAACTTAGAATGTTAAACTGTCAGCTTCAACAGGTATTGGTTAGCATACTACTGGCATTAAAATGCCAGATCTTGCCAAAGAGTGAACTTTTATATCTTGTTTGTAACTGCTTATTAATTAATCATAAACTATCAACAACCTAATTAATAACACAATTGTTGTTTATAATATGATGTATATTATATATACGAATATATAGTCATTTATAAACCCTTTATAAGTGGTACCAATAAATAAATAGGCTGATCAGGGCATGATTAATAATCCAATAATTATTAATTATCCAAGATAATAGCTAATTAACAGAGAAACTATGTTCCTACATAATCGTGTTGAGTTGTGTTTTATTTATCATGTCTGCTGCTCACCTGCTGCTCCTTTTTCTCCTTTCTCACCATGCGGTCCTTGTCTTCCTGGAGGTCCTGCAAAACCTGAAAGGAAGGTCAAATCGTAGAAGATTCAGTCACGGAGGTTTAACATGTGTATTACTGAATAAATGGATTGTTAAAAGACTGGCTCATACCTGGTACCCCAGGATCTCCCTTTTCACCATGATCACCTAAAACAAAACACACACATTCCTTTTTTTAAAGTAAATTCACAGAATGCATTATAAACACTCATGTGATCTGGTAAGGGCAGGGTTTTAAAATGTTATTAATACAGACCCTTAATGCCTTGTGGTCCAGGAAGCCCTCTGTCACCTTAAGATCAAAATAAAATGCTTCTTTCACTGGCAATCTTATTGTATATTAAAGTGACTAAAGTTATCAGTGATTAAAATGTGTGGCTCGCAGTCTTTTGGCTTGCCTTTGGGTCCAGCAGGGCCTGCTTCTCCTCTGAAACCTTGTGGGCCTGGACTTCCTGCAAAGGGCAGAACACAGGTCAACAACTTTGTTCTTATAAAGCCAATCATGATAATTAACAAACATCGGAGTAATGCTGCATACCTGCAAATCCTGGTGTACCATCAAGACCTGCAGAACCTGAACAACAGACATGATTGTTTATTTACTCATAAAACAACAGATGTATAAGTAAAACTTAATGATTATGAATAATTTTAAAGTGCTCCTGTTCAAATCGAATGCATAAATAAAGATTACATGACATAAACAAGCAACCAATCACTAATCTGAATGAACCTTTTGGACCAGGTGGACCAGCTGGACCCGGTGGTCCGTGAACTCCTGGAAGGCCTGAAAAAAAAAGGTAATATAATACATGGTTTTATATAAATATATCCTAAAGCCTGTGGTGATACATTGAAAATGTACTTAGTAATATGAAAATGAAAGTTAAAATTCAAGTATTAATTATTTTATTTTATATTACAATGTTTTTCAGTGTAATATGTTTCTCACTGAATCTAAAGGGGTTCATGACATCATTAAAGTTCATAAAACGGCCAATGTTTATGTTACTGGTTGATACTAAAGTTTAGTTCATTGGACACTGATGAAATTTTAGATACATCAAAAATGTTGTCCAGTAGATTGAATTTAAAAGGAAATGGTGATTATAAACTTGAAGTGCAGTATGTCTTTCAAACAAAAGTGTGTACTTTCCACATGGCTTAAACATTACACATGAATACTCTCGTTTTAGACCTGCCCTGCCGATTTGCACTTTAACTGTAACTGTAACCGAACTTTCAAGTCAAATCCAATGTACTGGAATAGAGAAGCAGAAGGACAAAAATCCAGTGCCCAGTTTTTATTTACATCAAATCTAGAACAAATGTATTCACACAGCTTAGAATGATATCGGACCTCTTTCACCCTTCTCTCCAAAGCTTGCCAGGCCCGGCTCTCCCCGTTGTCCCGGAGAGCCGTCTCGCCCCCTGACTCCTGGTGGTCCCTCTATACCATGATCACCTGCAAAATATATAGGCAACAAAAGCTAAATGTGAAAAAGCTAAATGTGACCAGAATGAGGATTCTTATATTCTAATAGGAAGTTCTAAACAATATGAATAAGGTGCAGGATAAAATACTGAAGAACTAACCTGCACTTCCTTTTTGTCCTTTCGGCCCTTCAGGGCCCGGGTCTCCTCTCGCTCCATGAACACCTGCAGATATACATTATTTCATCAACATTATAACTGACTTAAGTTTGCAAAAGCTAACGATTTTAATGCATCAATTACCTGGTGTCCCTGGACTACCATCAAATCCTGAAAAGCATTTAAAATGCATGAGACGAGTTTGACACACATGCTTGTACATATTGTAATTGTTATAAGAATGTTTTATATTTTATTTTGTTTCAATAATTTATAATTGCTAGCAGCTTAGTGTTTGCTATTTTTTTCTTCTCCAACAAAGATGGAGCAAGGCATGAGATTCTCTTAAGAGAGTTAAAATATGCTGCTCAGTACAAAATACAATCGCATGACTTTTTAAGTTATTACATTATTTATGGAAACTGAGGTGATTTACACAAACCTTTGGGCCCGGGGGCTCCTGAGTCGCCTGGAAGCACAGTGAGTGTCAGATGTAACAAACTTAGTGGAACATGAAAAGCAAAAGCAGAATTATGTGGTTAACCATTTCTGTCTTACCTTTTGGCCCTGGTGGTCCGCTTTCTCCTCTGACTGATGAAGCAAGGCTGGCTGTAGATAAATGAGAAGCAAGTTCATATAAGAGAAATAACAGATGTAACAATTGATAAACAAAATATAAAAGCTATATAAATGGAAAAAGGATTAGAGCATGTATTAAAGTATGTATTAAACTATGCCTTATATTATTTATCACTGCTAATATTCACTTTCCAGTCTGTCTGTGAGCCACACTGACCAAATGAGTGACAAGAAGACAAGAATAAGAAACTTTAGTTTAAAAAATAAATGTTTGTTGCTGTTCACTCATGAATAAATCAATGTATGCGGTACCCTGGATGCTTGTGTATATGTGTGTTCAAGTGTGTGTGATGCTTCTTAAATGTGTGTGTGTGTGTGTGTGTGTACCTCTGAATGTCTCTGACTGTATTTCATTTTGCAGTAGTCTTTGTACTGTCCTCTGAAGGGCAGCTGTGTCTGTGACACCATCAGTGGCTGCTCCCAAGCCCAGACTGTTTTCAGCACCAAGTGCTCCACTGTCCATGTACTTGCTGGACTGCAGACTGTTTATATCACTGCTGCCACTCAGCCGGCTGGTGTGGGCCCGACCGCTAGAGGACAGCCCCTCAAGAGCGTCCACACGTGCTTTTAGCTTACTCACCTCCTCCCCTGTAAAAAAAAATTTATAGATCTTAGCATATACTATATATTTATACATACATGGAAAAAATCCAGAGATACAGAGATTGATGTGTATTTACAAAGACAGAGAATCCACCGCATCCTACCCAACCAGAGAGGACCAACATAAAAACACGGATGACACTGGGTCCCCAAATCGGCTCTGGAAGAAACACAGCAAGAAGAAAGACAAACCTTGCTTATTAAGGGCTTGGCTGAGAGCGATGAGTCCAAACAGGAGGCCGAGCAGCAGCAGCAGGCCGAGCAGCAGCCCAAGGAGCCACTTCCACCAGGAGCAGCAGGATGGACCACAACCAAAACAGCCCCCAGCACCTTTGCCACAGTCTGAATCATTGTGGATCTCTGCAAAGACCAGAGAAGAAGAATAGCATTCATTCACTATTTCCAGATACAACCTGTGTGAAGTTTCTACCCTATACTAATACTAACAGAACATTACCAAAGTTGTAGACAGACCGTACCTGCATATGTAGCTTTATCCTTTGTTGGCACAACTGGGGATCCATCTTAGGAAAAAAAGAATTTAATTTATTCATTTTACTCTTTAATTTATTCATTTACATTTATTAGTTTTTACATTTATCATTTCATTTACTTCATTAGGCATTCCCTGTCATTTTAATCAGGTCTACTAACCATAGAGGTGTTTTCTGCATTTTACAATAACAGACTTTAGTTTACCCCATTCTTTCACTGTCAGGACCCCATCACTGCTGTGCTGTCACTCTCAGCATAGCAGTGACAAAGACATGGTAGTGGCATGATAGTGTGTATTTGTGGTGTGTGTGTGTGTGTGTGTGTGTGTATGTGTGTGTGTGTGTGTGTATTTGTATGTGTTGCTCGAAATGAATAACTTTACATCTGTAATGTAGACCAAAATGGCACATGTGTCTAACAGCAGCCCTGCTATGTGTGACCCACTCTGGTCCTTGGTCATTGATGAAGAGGGAAAGGGGCTTACAAACATAAACTACAATTTTGGATTCAGGATAGCAGACACTACATTTTGCCTGCTTTTCAAGCACAAGTGTTATTTATAGCTCTTATAAGTGTCATATTATAAGCATCATTAACGCTAGAGATGCAGAAAGACACCTAATTAGGCGACATTTTTCAAGTGCTTTAATGGAACAACATCTGTTAAAGAGAACAATACTTACAGTAGGAGCCAGCGGCAGATTTGGCAGGAGCAGCCTCAGCGTAGCTGGTTGCTAAAGTCTCCTTCTTTACTGATACATCTGAAACAGATCCTTTAAGAATAGATGCGGGTGTCATCTATTTATCATGATTATGGCCACATTAAATTAGACAGCGCATTAAAGTAGGCACATTCATAGCCATATGAATGTGGTGTATATGATGAGTCTGTTCATTTACCTCCTTTTCCGCTGGGGATGCTGCTGCTGAAGTGCTTTCCGCTGTCCTTGGACAGAATGAACACCTCTGCATCTCTCTTCGATGGAATATTCTCCTTCTCAAGTATAATGTATTTTTGTGGTGTATCATCTTTGACAGAATGTGTAGCAATTCCTATAAAGAAAAAAGAGCCCAGTTGGAATCACTTTTTGGGGAGGCCCAAAAACAGTTTTGCTGATGAGTCTATGAGAAAAAGCCTTATTGATGAAATTACCTGTTGAGACTCCTGTAGTTGAGACTCCTGTACTAACGACACCATTGCTGCTTATACCCTGAGTGAAGTTTTTTTGGACACCATATCCTGCACAACACACACACAAATGCTGAGCCGGTTCTGTAAGTTTGTTGCACTCACAGACATTAGTTTGTAACAGAACACTACCTGAATGCGCGTTAACTCCGTGAGATGTGTTTATTCCGCTGGATGTGTTTATTCCATGAGATGTATTAAATCCGTGAGATGTGTGATATCCATGAGATGAATTCATTCCATTAGATGTGAGAACTGTACTAGATGGTGAGACAAGATTATTCTGGAAGCCATACACTGCAAAACAAAAGAGATATTATTAATATTGCTGCAAATCTAAAACCTCTAAAGAAAAATTAGGTTTGTTTGCCACCAGTTTGGCCTCTCTAGTACCATCAGTTGGCAGCGGACAGAAGACATAAGGAGTCTAATTATGCTTTTGCTGACCTGATAATGAGGAGGGAGCAGCACTGTTTGCGAGAGAGGATCCTGCTGACATGTTGTTGGTGCTGCTTTGGTAGCCAAAGGCAGAGCCAGTGGACACGTTAGAGGGCAGAGTGGAGCTGGTCCATGTATAGGACGGGAGAATGGATTCCAGAATAGAGGTGTCATACTGCCCTGAGACTGGAAAGAGAAGGTTTGCACATATTACAGTGTGCTACAGCAACAACAAGTCCCAACTCTTTACAGGAGAATGTTGCTTGCTAATGTAAGTTCATCTATTGGTCCATTCCTATTATAAAAATAGAAAAAAATGAATTGAGATATATGACTTTCTTTGGAAGCGTCAAGATATCAATATGCTGTAGAATTAGAAAGCGGAGTAGCAAGTTCATTTGAGTTCAGTTGTTCCCATTTGATGCAAATGTGTGATCATTTAGATATGCAGACTCTGAGTTTGCATGAAGCTGAACTTTGTGACTATGAGCTACTATTACTTATGAATTATGTAAGCCTATGTAGCTTCTTTAATTAATTTTTATTTCTTTCTCTATAGTATTCATATATACCTTTCTTATAGACCACAGCATTTCATGTATACAGTATATCACCTTATATATGGTGCAAAACATTTCCTGGAGTGTTTACTGGAGAGCTTTATATTGATTTTTTCTATATATTTTATTGTTCTTGTCTCTGTGTTTTTCAGATTCTGTTTCTGATTCAGTGCAATACTAAAGCATGACATTTCGGACACCAAAAACATCTCTTTTAATTGAGCCTGGGTAGACTCAACTAAAAGAGGGAAGGTGTGTAATCTTCAGTCTGTTTTCATACCAGTCTGGGTGCCTTGTTTGATGATCTTGGTCTCCACAGTGGCTTTACGGGGCACAGGCAGGGTGGAGGAGGCGGTGGAACGAGTGGGGCTGACACTGGCGGAGCGGCTCCCCTTCAACAGCTTCTTCACATCATCCAGCTCAGTCCCTGCAAACAGATGGTGTTACTGAACCCCTGATGCAAAAAAATTAAGTGCTGATAAAAAATAAATAAGTGCTGCTTTAACAAGTGTACTGCTACCCATCTTTAAGCATAAAGGAGCATAGCTATAATTTACAAATGCATAGCTATTTATCTGAACAGAAACACTAACATTACAAATAAACAATGCATTTGTGATTTTGTGTCTGTGAGTGTTTCCCTTAAAATGTCCAATACCTCTCCTTGAGAAAGGTAAAGATTTGAAGAGTTTAGAGTTTTGTTTCAGTTGGTTTTTTTTAATGGTCAAAAGCTAGTATGACTACGTACTCTCTAAGCCACTCTATTTCATTTATAATTTGGCTAAATGTATCTGGCTAAATGTGTTCAATATTGTGCTGTATATAAATGTTAAACAAACCATTAGTAATATTGCAAAGTATTAAACACTTTGTGGTCATAACTCAGTATTTTGTCATTTATATGGAAACACTGGAGACAAACTTACATCTGGTCGATGGAGATGCACTTTGTAACCGGGCCCTGATTTCACTCTCTGTGTCAAAAGACAAATATTAGATCCGTTTTCTATTATTGATCATTTATCAGGCCTTTGACCTGCTTTATTTATCTTCTTTTAAAATAATTTTTGTTGTGTATTCAGCAGTGGGTCTAAACACACTGACCCTGACAATGTGGTATGATGAAGGCTGTGTGTTCAGTAAAAATACTCACCTCTGGTTTCAGATCTTCCTCTGGATGCACCTGGATAAAACACAGCACACGTTGAAGCCATTTCAAGCTCCTGTGTATGTAAATATTTATTTATGTATTTACTTTCTTACTTAATTAATTAATTGAGTACACTATACTGTACAGTGGTCACCAAATCTAGTTCCAGTCACAATCAAAAGCACATGTTCAGGTTAATGAAGTTCCAGACAGGCTGGAATTAATCTTGGGGGCTGCATCTTCGATGCAGGTTGGAGCTAAACAAGGCAGGAGAAGCAGATCCATCTCTCAGTGAGATCACAGACCACCAGCCCTGGACAGTACTTTTAATAACAGACTTAATCTGACTCAGCTGTAGAGCACACCTCTGCAGCTCCATACCTGCACTGGGTGTGCCCTTAGACAAATCTGGGTGTGCCCTCACTAATGACTCATTAATTACTATAATATATGCTACGCATAAAAGGCTGAATCTCTGACCATAATCTTTTCTCGTGATCTCTGGTGATGAGTTGGCGCTTGAGCTTCCTAAAGAGAAAAAAAAAGGCCGCAAAGGACAAATGTCAAATAATAAAAGGTTGAATAATGCAAAGGTTATTAATCATTTTCGTTCTTTCCTTGAAACATGACTGTCTAGAGTCGTCACTGTGTGCTAACATGCCGTGGACTCACCGTCGTATCCACCCGAGTGATTGCCCGTACTCTTCCTCTCTATGAAGGTGGAGGAGTGACTAGGGGAGGAGGATGAGACTTGTGTTCTTCTCACTCCACCTGAGGAGCTGGACTTGACCTTTGCTCCTGAGCCTAACCCTGATCCAGACACACTTTCACCGCCTCCTCGTCCTCCTCCACCCCTGCTGCTCCCGCTGGACTCATCCCCCAGAAACAGGCCCGAATCAAACCCAGAGCCGCCTGCATTCACCCCCACTGAGGCTGGAGGAGAGAAACAAATTCAGTTCAGAACCACTTTTACACTGATGCTTTTATTATTAGCTAATATAATTATTAACATTATTAATGTTATGATCAAATATCTGTGGCCGATATAAACAAATGTGTAAGAAGTGGCTTGTAATAACACTGTGTTAAGTGGTTGCACACAAGTAAAATGTGTCTTTTTTTCTAAAATTTTTTTCTAAAGGTATGAGTTTTGTTGATGTAACAGATTCTAGTTATGTGTAACTTTATGACGTCTTTTAATCAAATTTAAACACTGACTTTTCAACCATATGTATATAATATTAAAGGGGGCATTTGGCGGACCCCCTTATCCAGAGCGACTTCCAATCAGCAGTTACAGGTACAGCAACTTGAGTGTCTTTCTGAAGGACGCAGTGGGGGTTTGAACCTGCAACTTTGTGGTCATCGGGTTCACAGGCAAGTGTTTTACCCACAACCACCAAGTAGTAGTAATATAATGTTATATTATTTTCCATCCCTTAAATATCACTGTAAAACAATGCAACAATTTTACCTGAAAAAGTAAGTTGCTTAGATCCCAATGTATTTATAAAGTAACAGTGTGTGAGATATATGTGTGTACATATATCTCAAGTAGGCACTGTTAGCACTACTTTAAACTAAAACAGTTCTGTGACACTTCTCTTCTAGTTACTGGACATGAATGGGTTAATACTGAGAGAAAGATACATTTTGTGTAAATTCGTACAGGATGAGAAGTAACTAGCGCCGCTGTTCTGAGTTAGAATATTCTTCTCATAGCTGGTTCCCCAAGAGCTGCCGGACATGCTCCGACCGCCCGATCCACTGAAGCCCTCTGCAAAAAAAAAAAAAAAAAAAAAAGCCTCACAGTCTCACATCACACACCCTTCCTTCAGTTCAGGACCTCATTTTAAGTTTTTAATGCCAAATTACAAAGCTGTTCCTTGTAATTCTTTCAGATCAAAGGGGTAAAAATAGTCTACATTCAGCACTTAAATTAAATTAAAGAGAAAATGAAAGGCTTGAATGAAGTAATAAAAATGTAGAAAAATATATTCAAATAAGCATTACAAATGAAAACGAACATTTATGTTCGTTTTCATTTGTAATGCTTATTTGAATATTACAAAATGTTCGTTTTCATTTGTAATGCTTATTTGAATATTACAAAATGTTCGTTTTCATTTGTAATGCTTATTTGAATATATATTTTCTACATTTTTATTACTTCATTCAAGCCTTCCATTTTCTCTTAAATTTCATTTATTGCAACTATATTGCACAGTCTCATAGATGTTTCAGGGACACATTTCACTAGACATTGTACTTGTATAACTGTGCATGCGACAACTAAAGAATCTTGAATCATAAGAGAAGAATCCGTGCAAGCAGTATAAGTTGTGTCTTACTTGGTGGCAACGATGTGAGTCTGCTGGATGAAACTGTTGTTTCGGTTGTAACTGGCAAAAGAATACATAGTAAATAATTTATTAGTGTTACTGAATATATGTTTTACCTGTAAGTCTTTTATTTAATGACTAACTAAGAGAGTCTTCGAGTAAATATATCTGAATAATATTACACAGCCACACGATGGCAGTCTTCAGCTGTGGGGTTCATCAGACTGAGTCCATGAATCTTTTTCAGTGACACAGTAGTGGACTGGGTGGAGTGTAATAATGTCACACAAGCACAGAATGCTAGTCTTTAATTACAGCATACAAAATATGTCTAGTATCAAATTCAGCCTCAATTCTAATTGGTAAACTGACTGGACTGAACCCTCCTTACCTCTCTCTCCTGAACTTCCTCCTGAATCGTTGCTTTGCCTTGTTAATGGATCCATTCCATGCTAGCTGTAAATATATACATTTGATACAGTTACATACATATGCATTTATACATTTGATATGTATAAATTCAAAGTGTAAGCATAAGGAATTTGTAGAAGTAGTGTAGAAGTCATTCTGATTCATGCTTTTTTTATACCAATTCTTTTTAGTTTAGTGGCAAAAAATGTGAAAAATGACCACACAACTAAAACAAAACCCACTGGACGTACAGCCTCCTGTCAGTGGCCGCGGCCTGTCTGTTTTCTGTTTCTGTTCTCTGTTTTGCTTTGAGGTCTTTTATTTTGATATGCCGTTCGGTCCTTGTGCTTGTATCACGTGTCTTCTGTTTCACCTGTGTGTGTTTGCCCGCTGATTTTCCCCTGTATTTAAGTCTGTGTATGTCAATTCATCCTCATGTGTCCATCACCTCATATTCCCTGCCTGTTTCCTGCCTTTTTGTCCTGTTTAAACTCTTGGAGGCCATCGTGCCAGTTTGTTTTCCATTGTTTTCTTTACTAATGTGACCACAGCATGACCTCTGGTTTGCCAGCCTGTTTCATGCACCGAGGTAGCTCCGAGTCTGGGCTTCGCGGCCCGACCCGTGACACCTCCCCTGACGTCTTTACATGTGTGTCAGTCTCTCATACACATGTGCAGTGATTTAGTAAACGTAATGTGCCAAAAATATTCCTTATTGAGCATGTATGAAACAATTTGGAATATATTACAAACATATATACAAATATATGTGTTAAACCAAATAATAAAGGCACAGCCTCCAGCTGAGTATGGATACTGAGGTGGGTAGTAAATGATAAGACTTTTAGTTCAACTCAATTAGCTGATGTCTGTGATATATACACTATTCATACTGAACTCCTTTTTTTGTGTAGTATTTCGTTTTCTTAGTTGGTCCTCCTGCATCTCTCATTTCTGCATGATGAAAGTTATACCAAAAAGACTAAAATAAAACAAAAGAGAAGAGCAGCACCTAATAAACTCCAGGCTGACAGATACTGGGTGTATCGAGAATTCCAGCACGGCTGAAAAGGGAACTCAATGTTCAGACGTTGTTTACCTGAATTTCTTTTTTTATAACTGCCACTCTAGTTGTAAGGCTAATTTTATTTCTGCTTAACTCATTACTTCAATAAAGTGTTGTGCCCTGATGAAAGCAGACAAGGTTGTAATTTTGATTTTTAACATTGACTTCGGTCAGTAACTGGTGGTGCATTTTGAGTTTGGGTGTTTGCATATCTTTACCCAGGGTGCTTCTTAGTCTTACTTCTTAGTAAAACATGGTCCTGTAAGATGTACATTTTTATCCCCCAGTGTACCCTTCAGTGTAAACTGTTCATCTTCAGTAAGTTTTTAAAGGTACACTAAAATCATTTTCTCAGGAGAAAATTGGACTGAGATCCGTCCAGAATGTTTCTTCACCTTTCGCCTCAAGACCTCTGGGATACAGTCCAGTATCCCGAGTTAGAAAAAGTGGCCCAGGTAATGAATCCATACTCAGAAGGAGAAAGGTGCGTATTTTCACCTTTTCATTACTTTTTTTTGGAGACTTAAAAGTGTATCTGAAATAAAATGCAATAAAATACATTCCCTGATTAAAGATACGGAGATGTTTGTATCCTGAAAGGCAAAGTTTAGAGCTGATTTTTTTTCGGAGGAGTGTGGATTATTAATATTTAAAGGTTTTCATGATTGCACATCCAGGCTGCTGGCATTAAATACATTATGCCATCAAAAATGCACAACTTTCACTAATCTGTCACAACATGAATCAGAATGATCTAATATAATAGCCTTAAAACTATGTTACAAACACATCTAGTATTGACCTTTTTACAAAAGTGCTACAGATCCACAGTAAAAAAGTGTCCCGGACAGATTGTATTAGACAGATACAAAAGACATCCAGTGTTAATGGCAGGTTACCCAGCCCCTCAGCCCACCTTGTCCTCATATTTACTTTACAGTCAGGTGTTATTTTTGTTGTAAAAAGAGTTCCATACAGTTTGGACAGAAATTAAGCATAACAAGCTTAACTGTCCTGTTTCCACTTGAGTGTAACTCTACCACACAGCAGCTGAACACACCAGATTCCAACATTTAGCTTCACTCATGAATTGTAGATTCAGTCTTGATGTCTGGGACCAGATTCAACTATAATCTAAGTCCATCCAGAGCATTTACATTTGCATAATGCTTTACTATGCATTATTAAGCAACCGCATTATGGGAAAACCACATTGTGGATACATCCAGAAGTAATTACATGCATTACATCCCTCCGAAATGTACACAATGAAATCCAGCAGGCAGTGAAACTTCTGACCCGAAATAACAGCAGCCAATTGGCTGAAACATCAATGCCTGAACATCAACATGACAAAACATACAATTTGTACTTTCAAGTGTACTTACAGGTTATTCTAGCAATGTATCTGCAGCTCTATTCATTAAACATCCAGTAAACTTAATGGAAATAGATAATAAAATGATCTCTAATAGAAATAAGTATGTGTAATCAACAAATCCAGCTTTGCAAGATTACAATGATTTTTTATGTAATGTAAGAAAAGCCTATAACACTGTACCTGAAATCCAGGTAAAACTCAGGAGAAAGTTCCTTGAAGAGATCCAACAGCAGTCGTGGGCTGTCTGTGAAGTTCACCTGTACCACGCAGATGTAAAGTAGTTATCTTTGTTCTTTTTTATTTTCTTTCCACTTTCACCGACAAGTCTCTGCAGGAATCATGGGCTGGATTTTATCCTAAACCACTCCCAACTGTTTGGCAGGCACACACACACACACACACACACACACACACACACACACACACACACACACACACACACACACCCCCACACACACA
>JBBPDC010145481.1:0-23024 GCA_037974485.1 Hemigrammopetersius urotaenia
CTGAGGAGAGACTGAGTGTGTTGGGAGAAGGATGCTGAGGAGAGACTCTGAGTGTGTTGGGAGAAGGATGCTGAGGAAAGACTGAGTGTGTTGGGAGAAGGATGCTGAGGAGAGACTCTGAGTGTGTTGGGAAAAGGATGCTGAGGATAGAGCTGCATCAAAGAGGGCAAGAGGAAATCCTAGAATTCTTCAATAACGTCACACTTACTGCAAACCTCTGAACAGGTTTTGCCAAAGGTTTAGCAGCTATGACAGCTCACCAAGCACACTCCAGATTTTCAGAAATGATGTTACATCTCTTTAACAGTTCATGGAGTGAACATCGAAAAAGTGTATGGCTTCTTTTGTGTGGCTAAAGTTCTCATGATGAATTGTCATGGTGTCTGTCAGAAGATATTCATCAATAAGAAAGTGTTACACTTTCTAGAGTTCTTTTTAATTTAACCCACAGTTGGATTTTTTAGAATTAGAATTTTTAATGTACTTGTTGAGCGACAAAATGTCTTAATTGCAGTCTGTGTATGTCAATTGTCAGTGTGTACTACTTTTAATTGTTAGCAAGTGTCAAATGTAATTAATACCATTTTCTATTTTACTTGTACTTTTATATGTTATTGGTGTCACTGGTTCTTGCAATCAGAGTGAAGAATTTAGAAAAATCAATATAATAAATGTGGTCTTTCTTTGATCCTTCACTGAGGAAAGAAGAAATTTCCCCAATTTTCAGAATTGAATTACTCAGATTCTATAAATGAATTGCTTAGTAAACAAATCCAGCGTACGTGTGTTGAGGGAAACTTGCCGGCTCTATTTTCTTCACACTAGTGGTAGGACTTGGGGGTTCCAATGATTAAATGAAAAAACAGACATTTTATTTACTTTTGGGTATGAACAGCAATCCCACAGGTCCTCTGGGTTTGTGTATTTAATAGTAATTACATTTTCTTGGGGACTGTTTTGCCCTCAAGACCAAAAACCCACTGCTCCACAAATGTAAAACAAAGTCACATAACAATAAACCAATGAAGAGTTTCACTAAATGGGTGAATCAAACCTCTGTGAATTACTTTCTTTAGTGATTGACTTTTGGAAGAATGGCCCTTTAAGTCGTGACATTTACTTGTCATTGTTTATCTGATCACTTTTGTGAGTTATAAAAGTGGTTGAAATGAGGAAAGACCAGAGGAAAGTGCACCTTCTTGCATGCTTCAGGATAGTGTGAGAACTTTCTCAGGAAGTTATAAAAACAGCCTTGTGGGATATGTGGTTCTGCAAAGTGTGAAGATGACTAAAAACCGAGTACTGAAACGAGTCCCTGAGCCAATGGCCAAGCAGGTGTTTATATACTTTTACCATATATAATGATAAATTTGTATAGCAGTCTGCTACTTATATTACTTGAAATTCTAATAATTCACACAACAAACATTTTGCAGAAGTTGTAAAGCGTCATACAAGATAGACAGACGGAATATGAGGGAGTTTTGAGTTACATTACGAGTTCATTTCTAATCTACAAATTCCTTCAGTTCTACCTCAGCATATTTCATTTTCCATGGCACTCTCATGTTATTAAAAATTAGAAAAAATGTGACCTGAGCAAGGTTATCAAAAACAACCACAGACCAAACCAATGGGGCAGGGTGAGTATTAATAATTACATAACACTATACAGTTTAAAGTGGCAAAAATGAAAATAATTCCTAACATGCTTACACATGAGTAAAGCACATTAAAACCAACAGATATAAACAAGGCAATTCACTGTTAGAACAATCAGTTGAAAATTTTTTTTATTATAGTGTGCGCAATGCAGAAAGAATTCAGAACATCCAGTGAAAAAACATTGGAAACAAATCTATATTTTTGCTGCACAGTGTCATTATTAGCAAAAGGGATCTCATTACAATTCTTCATTTCCCTTGTTGGTGCCCAAAATGCCTCTCAGTTTGTTTTTAGTGTCTGTTTTCTTCAGAGCTACCCTCTCACGTATTTCACTGTATTTTCACGCTTATCTGTCTAGCTCTCTCTGCATCTCGGCACAAAGTTTACTTTCCTTCCTGTCTTCAGATTGAAGCTGAAGTTGCCGGTTGCTTCAAACATGCTTCACATGTTTTTCTTGTTATGTTTCTTGTCACATTTCACTGGACCAAAAATCTTAATACCTATTATATAACTGATATCACTATAGTTACTAAAATCTACCAGGGTTCTGTTAAGTTTTCATATATTTTGTTGCTGTTTAATTACTTTTGGACTCATCTGTGAGGTGTTTAGAGTAAGTAAAGTGGCCCCTTCTCGTCATGCATGAACACACCACAGCACACAGTGTGAACAGCGTCAAAATCTTCTCTGTATTTAACCCATTTACCAAGTGAAGCAGCAGGCAGGCACAGTGCCCAGGGAACTGTGTGTGGGGACGGTAGTGGCAGTCCTAGGATTTGAGCCCACAGCCTTCTGATTGCAGAAGATCCTCAACCACCAGACCACACTTTCCAAAACTGAGTTATTACACCTGATGACATTTTCCTTTGCAATATTTTAATGCTTTAATTCCAGGATACAGCCCTAGTAGATGGGAGGGGTTCAAATAATATTTCAAAAAGGCAAAATTCTTCTCCATAGTTGCATCCAGAGCTCAGTATGATCATCTAGGAACTTTGAATTATGTGACACACTTGAATTATGCTGCTAATAGAATATCTACACAGTAGCTGTATCACTGTACTGAATAAAAGTACTATGACTGTTCTTTGTATCGTTTCAATGAATGGTTATTTGAGGTAAGAATGAGAAGAGTTTAAAAGTTTAACCTTTTTTCACAGGAGACAAAAATGCAAGTACAAAATGCAGATGTCTTAGTTCAGTCTTTTTCTGCAGATGTCTTAGTTCAGTCTTGAATTCTAAGACTTTCACATTATTACAAATATTTTAATTATTCAAACATTTTAATTCAAACATTTTGACTTTTTTGAAAAAAATCAAACATTTCCATTCCACCAGCTTAATGGCCGATGTGATGTCTGCAGAAAGTGGTTGAATGACCTACACTTAACTTAATGTTCATTTACATTTACATGTGAAGCTTCTATGAATCTTTAAAGGTCTTTTTATCAGTCATGATTCTTCAGAGAAGAAAATGGCATCTGCTCTGGAATCACTCAAATAACCCTCTGTATCATGTTTTTTTAAAAAGTGTACCACTATAAAATCTCACAGACATTAATGCTTTAAGTGTTACCCTGTAGCCTTAGGAAGACCATTTATTTTATGGTGTAAAACAGTGGTCACTAACCCTCCAACTGCTGGAAGTCAACCTTCCTCCAAGTTTATTTAGAAAATCAAGAACTCTGAGGGCTATAATTAGATGGATCATGTGTAGATCCCTTTTGGTGTTAAATGTCACATATATGTGTAAATAGCATCCAGAACTGACAGAGAATGTGTTAAAGTATTCTTGAGGCAGAAGCTGTATGCAAAAACCAAATTACTAAAAGAAACAGGGTGACCACTGAAGGAGAAATTCTTTCCCTATACATAAGTACTGATGAAGTGCCAGAATCAGGTATCGTATTTGTTTTCTACATTTTAAAGCTTTTTAGAGCAAATGCTCATCAAGCTGTAGACCGCGGAGACCTGTGTGGGCATTTAACCCTGTGCTAGCCCCTTGAGGTGAGAAACACCTGGCATTACAGGAAGGGTCTCTTAAGCACTTCACCAGGTTACTGGGCAGCACTGTTTGGCCTTGGTATGAGGTCTCATCACCATTTTGAGTCTCGCTCTCATACGTCCCATCGCCTTCCACTCTCCAGATGTCTTCTTCTAAAGTACTTGGTGTAAGAATGAGAAATCCATCAACAACATTCACAGAAACAGGTGCACCATCCACAGTCAAGCAGCTACTCAGAGGTCCATGAATTCCTTGACTTGGAAAGAACTCATGATCAGACATGTTGAAGTCTGGTGAGAAGGCCATCCAAGGATGCTCATCATCATCATTTTCTGCTTCCTCAGACAATCCCTCAACCTCCTGAGGAATTGAAATTTGAGGCTTATAAGGACACACTGCCCACTCTTCCATAGCCTTTCCCTCGTCTGTGGTGGCTTCTGTATGGGTGACAGGGTACAAGTTTCTCGTTTCCAAATGTGGAATGAAGTCCTCAACTGGAGACAAAGGTGGGTCAGTGTCTACTGCCTCCCAGCTCAGATCAGAATGAGATTTTTCATCCTAAGAACAAATTCACACAAAAAAAAACATGTGCATACAGTGAAGGTCAGCAAAGGGCAGTACTAACCAAGCTCTGAAACCTGAATGTCATAACATGATGAAGACGGTAGTTTTGCTTTTATTTGTGAGCATGAAAACAATTTACTGGCAAATCCTAACCATTAACAAACATATTCTGTTGCAGTAGAGAGCAGAGACTGTCTGATTTAGCCTGAGCTATAGCTGTAGTTAGTTAGTATGTACAAAGTTTGGAAAAGTGGAGGTTTACATAGTTTACATGCAATCATTAAATCAGTCTATTCTAGGTTCTACTTTGTTCCTTCATAATAAGTTTCTATTGAAACTCCATAAGAACTTTGTAACTTAATCCTGTAAATAACAGAACATTATAGGTAGGGACAATTTAATGTAAAAGGGTTGCATGTAGCACATGTATGTACCTGCAGAAGTTTGATAGCGTTGCTGTTTGCCAGTTTGGGTAAGTTTTCAAAAAGCCAAGAGGGTCCCATTGAGATGCATGCCTTTCTTATTCTATGAAATATTTTAAAAAGTGTTAACCATAGAGTGGTTATTGCACTGTATATCACAGACAAGGTATAGTATTATGAACACACATAATATAAATGAGCAAATCAGTGAAATAAATAAATACACAATGTTAAAATGTGTATTTTACTGGTAATAAGTAGTCATTGTAAACATGCATGTAAATATAAATCAGTAAACAATTACTTCCCGAAACAAATTTATGAAAATCCAAGTTTCCTTACAAATAAAAAATTAAATTAAAATTAAATTTGTATAAATAAAATTTATGAAAAAGCAGGGACTACGTCTCATCACCTTCGTCGTGCACATTTCAGGTACATCAGGTTAATTATGACGACTATAGGAGCAGCAGTCATGAGGCAGATGCCAATTATCACTCCATCTGAAAAAACAAACAAACAAAGGGTATGTTCAACATGTCAGTGCAATTATATTAGAGTGCAATTTATTCATCTCCAGTTTTACCCTCTAGTTAGGATTTATCATGAAATACCACCAACATTGGAAAGGTGAAGGGCAGTACTGCCTTCCTTACACTGTTAAGAAACACCCCCACCCCCAAACTGCAAACTTTTGGCTCTTTTGGGGGTGTCTGGGTCTTGATATGGGGGTACAGTACCCCCAGTACCCCCTGTAATTCGAACCATGGTGAAGGGTAAATGAAGATTGCTACTGCATCTTTCAAACTGCTGCAATTCAATGTCATTGGACAAGGTTTTGGAGGAGATAACCACCAAGTTCCTTTAGCTCACAGACACCTGTGCTGGCTGATGGGGAGAGGACCACTAAACTTAGTCAGAAAGAGTGAAGCTAGTTACGCACTCTTGGAGCCATGGTCGGCTGTCGTACAAACATCAAACTCGTGATGACAGGGCCTACACTTACCAACCAGGCCACCCTGGCACATGGGCGCCTGATCCATAATAAAGTTATAACGGTTCAAAATCATTTGTTTAGTCCCCCCTGATTTTATTTCCCTCCCGGACAACAGCTGTAACGTATGCTGGGCGGAAGTGTAAATACCTCTCTTTACATTTTATTTTGGACATTTTCTGAGTGAAAATAATCTCAACATTGAACAAAGGTAAATACGGCACAATTTATATATATTTTTATATCTATTACCTTTTTTACAGTGCAGTTCCTCAATAGCAAGAACACTCTACTCCACCAACTATCTCACCAGAAGCAGAACTGCTTATTTAAAACTCAAATTTACAGATGCTTTTACAAAGTCCATCATCACAAAAGCTGAAATCCCTTGTCAAAGCGAAAGCTTACTGATGCCAGATGTTCATACATCCGTCTACAGAAATGAAGGACCACCTTACCATCAGGGCCCTCAACAGCAGGTTTTGGTACAGACACAAAAGGATGAGCCTTCAAAGCATCAGAATCAGACTTCAGGTTTTTATCACCCTCGTGCCCGGAGTTATCTGAGGCCTCTGTAAATAGAGCAGAAGTAGCAACTGTTAGAGTGCGCGTTTAATACTTTAGTACTTTTATACCACACTCCTAAACATCTCAAAACATCTCAGCTTCATTTCAGAAGGTTTAAAAGAAGTTGACAGCATGCTGAATTTATCTTCTAACCTCTAGGTATCTCTGGCTTGATTCTTAAATGAAAAAGTAGGATATAATGTATTTTAGATAGTCTAAATGCAAGCATGGCTACATGTATATATCATATATATATATCAACTGTTTACAGTTCTTCTGTTGGCCTTTAAATGCATGCTGCTGGGCTGTTTAGAAACTATTTCTCCATGTAGATATAGGGGAACTGAAAATAGCACTCTATTTATGGGTGGCTTTATGCAGTGGTTGGTAGAGCTCTGCACACAACACACCCCAGGGGACCTAAGAAGCCAAGAGAAACTTCTGAAACTACTCAAGCAGAGCAACTGGTAAGGTTCAACAAGGACACCACTAGGTGTTTTTTATCTGTTATTTCTTACAGAGTCCTCTACAGACCAGTCCTTTCTGAAGAACAGTGAGCTGGCAAATGTTATCGACTTAGCTGGAACAGCTCTTAGTTTGAAGAGCATTTGTACAGAGCCACACATCTTCCGTTGCTGGCCCTACTTCCTGTTGTGTGTCAAACCACATGTTAAAAAATAGCACCTTATAGACTAAATTATGTTTAGTGCACTAAAGGGGCCAACTAAAGCAAGGAGATGATTTCTAGCTGGAACCTATAGATATTCACAGAAAAACATATATGACAGGAAAGCACTCTGCATTCCAGCCATGAAAAAGTCTACATGGAATACAGGTTTTTATAACTTATTAGCCACATGCATTTACAGTAGGAAGAGGCAAACCACTTCCACATTCTTAAATTGTACTGTACTGTATTAAGGGCCATTACCAGGAATTTGAAATTTTAACCGTCTCAGTTTTTGCTACATCCCTGCGCATGTGAGACAAGACCCATCAATGAACAGTTTTCAGTTTCAGCCCAAAGTGACGTTGGGGCCTGTCCCAGTGGGGGTAAGGTGTTTTTTTCCACCTGTGTAAATATGCTCTTGTTTAAAATAGCCAAATCTAGACACACAGACTAGATGTTTGTCAAAATTAGAACCTTTTCAATTGCCTTCCTTCAGCAGCGATGACTCCAATCAATTTAAAAGAGTTTGCTTTGCATTAGACAGCATGGAACTTCTCTTTTTAAAATGATTTGATGTCTAACTTCTGATCAAAGCAAGCTGGTTGCATCCAGGCGGTTAAGACAGACACATTTCTGATGCCGATTTCATGTTCAGTGTGTACAAGTATTTCAATTAGCCATTTTAATAATAATACGTTTGGTAATAAAATACTCTATTTAGATTGTACCTTACATATGCAATGCAACCCAAAGTGCTTTACAATATAAAAAAATACAGAAAGAAAAAAAGTGACAGTATTTTTCTTCTCTGTCTTTCAAAAGTGCTTTCTTTAGGTGGGTGATTCACAGGTGCAGGTTACTGGAAGAGGATACAAAGTTTTTCAGTAGATGGTGGAAAAACCTAGTGTCATGCTGTGGGTTTGTTTCTGTTCAGTTTCAAACCAAAGACAGGCCAACTCCTTCCACTATTCACATTTGGCCCAGCACTGCTTATAGAATGTACAGCATCAGGTCTTTGGGTATCTAGTGTTTCGTACAGTACAACAACTACACACTTAATGTGTGCAGTGTAATTAAACGTGTATAGATGTTTGTTTAAACCATACACCACATCACACATCCTCCCACAACCACCCACGCCCCCCTCCCCCGTCTCACACACACTTTTGCATTTTTTTTGTACTTGCACATGAAAGCATTTAACTCCATACAGACACATGCCGTGGCTTATGTTTTATAACACATTCATGCATTGCCCAGTGTCCCAAAATGCAGAGAGTGCCCCAAGCTGTTATGAGCATCATAATATGCTTTAATTCCAGTTCAGGCCAGTCCAGATCACCCCTAGAAAGCACACTATGTTGCGTTCCTATAAAAAGCACAGTAAGTTAATCTAGAATAAATCAATAAGGTTTTGTCCACATAGACCACCTTGTTACATCATCACGGTTAGAGCAAAAACATCATATCTCTAAAACAGGAACTTGATAAAGGAAGCTATTGCAAAAAGAAGTTTCCATGTAATCCTGAACATTTCTACTGGGTCACTCATTATGAGACTGTGTAAAGCGGAAGAAACTTCATGAACATACTTTCACCTTTCAAATGGATTTGTCGAAAAGCAGGATGTGATACTCCTTCAATGCTCTCAGCATACAGGGAGACTGTACAAGACGGTGCACCTGAAATAAAGTAAAGTGGTCCCTTATAGTCACACGTAACACACCACAGCATAAAAAAATGAAATTCCTTCTCTGCATTTAACCCGTTTGGCAAGTGAAACAGTGGGCCCAACGAGGGGCGCCCAGGGAGCAGTGTGTGCGCGGACGGTACCTTGCTCAAGGGTATGGCAGTGGTGCCACTAGCAGTCCTGGAATTTGAACCCACAACCTTCTGACTGCAGGGGCAACTCCCTAACCTCTAGCTCACCAGCTGCCCCGACAAGGCAGCAATATAGATTTAATAACATTAACTTTTCCCATGAAAAATACCTACTGCAGAATATACAGTATCTTTCTTTTCTTTTCTTTGAATTTTTAAAGAGGGCATTTCACTCTTCCCTTCTTACTGTCTTATTCGCTTATGTTGTGTGTCTTTAATAGCTATTATACATACACAGAAAGGTAAGTATATTTAAAATAATACAGAATTGTTAAACAGACAGACAGAGATTGAAGATGTCTTTCTGGATATGTGGGAGTGTTGGCTTTGGAGCACTTCCTCTTACCATCAATGAATGTTGAATTCTGATATCTTGCAATTCTCTTCCATCTCACTTCTGAAGACCTGCAACGCCACTCCACTACAAAACCTGTAGTTTCCTCTGGGGTTTTGTTGTTGGAGTGATCAGATGAATTCCAGACCAGGTGTATTCTGCCCCCTGCTGCTCGGCTTAAATAAAGTGCTGGAGCTGGTCTTCCTGCGGTTTTCACAGAAATCAGTATTTATTAGCGTTATTTGACAAAACACTACAAATAAGTCATAAAAAATCTGTTTTTATATGCTGTTATGGGTTTGATAAGAAATCACTAGTAGTAGTACAAGCTACAATTCTGGAGGATGATGCAACACAGTCTGATGCAAGACTTCTACAGTACAGAAAAGTTTACAGCATATTAATACATTTATCTATTTATTTTTCAGTTATTAAGATACAAACACTTTATGCTTTATTTGTATACTTTACTCATCCTTATAAACTCATGCTTATAAAATCAGATATTTTCATATTTTACAATCTATGTCAGTTTCATATTTAACAATCTATTTAAACATATTCTTGTCATTACGCCAAAGCTGCCAGAGCATGTGTCAGTAGTCTGCAGGTGTAAATGTCAGTTTAATGTAAATGCAAGTTTAATACTTTCAATTTAAAGGACCACCCATCACCCATTTCTCACTAAATTACTGAACCTAAACTGACATATACTGTATTAGAAGCCCACATTTAATTCACAGCATACTGTGTTCTATTAATAACCAACCAGCTCTCTGACTTTAAGCATAGTGTCTTTAAAATAGGACATATATAATGTAATACAATTCAATTCAATGCACTACTAGTCTAATGTGGTATGCCTTGTGTGTGACACATGCTAACTGAGCTATCTGTGCTCAGCTGACATTCGTTTCTACTAGCCAGTGATAAAGGAACAAGACTTCGGAAAGTTTTGAGCCTTTTGTAGGAGAAAATAGTTTGCTACACAAAGCCAGACTTCATCAGGTGAAGAGGAGGCTGTGCAGTCTCAAATAGAACACTGTTAATGGATCCAGTACCCTTTAAAATGAGATGAACATTTAGCAATTGGACATGTCCAGTTCCCTCCAACATGGATGAAGTTCTAAGTATATCAGAATCTGAGCATGAATCAAGTCCTGTCATTAAACCACAGGTATAATAAAACTGGAACTAGAAACTTGTGTATCAAATCCCTAATCTAAGCCTTCAGAAACACAAGCACATCTGGTTTTCCACTTAAAAAGACCCTTTCGAAGCAACACATATGGGTGTATATGGGTGTTCCAAAAGAAAATATTTTGTATTCTTGAAGAAAATGTTGTCCGAATACTTCAAATTTTTGATTTTTTGTTTGTTATCCTGGTATTTGAGTCTGCATTTTGTGTGTGGATTCTTCCGAAGTGTTTAAAAATTCATTTTAATTAATAGTAAAATTGCCCCAATCTTCTATAACACCCATAATACATGAGTGTAGATCATTAACACCTACTGGGCATTTTTGAACCTCCCCACCAAGAATTCATAAAATTAAAATGGTATAATTTTGAAAGGTGATTTTATGAATGAGTGTTAATACATTAGTAATACAGTTATTATCTGTTAGCCCATATAACTGTTTTATTACTGACATTAGTCACTGGTTTAAGCCCCCACCTTTTTCCCCCTGATCTTCTCATGTAAGGGTCATGGTGCTATTCTTTAACATTATTTATAACCCCTTAATGTTAAGGGGTTACATTAAATGTATCATCTACAATAACCACTTTTTTACTAGTAGAGATGCAACATCTGAAATGTTTTGCAGTCGCATCTACCACCACTAAAACCCTCAACTAAAAAAGTTATTCCTTAAAACTTGTCCAACACAGTGTTTGATGCCCTTGTCTAACACACACCTGGGTAGAGATGGATGGGTGAAGTATTCAGTGCAGAAAATTCTTACCTGTGTAGGTCAGCATCACAGGAGCTCGTGGAGAGTTCCCTGCGGATGTAACAGCGATTACATTCACTTCCTGCACCCCCAGGGGCAGCCACAGCGTGAGATGAGTGTCAGCGGCTGAACAGTTTAGTCTGTGGCTGGACCCATTCTCCTCATAAACCAACTCGTAACCCAGAACATCCCCTTTATGATCGTCTGAGGTAAAGGCCTGAGGACAAGCAAAGTGTTAATAAGAAACCAAGACCATTGAAGAAATTGTGGGTGAAGGCTAGGCTGCATGATATTGTATATTAAGTGATATATTGAGTTTCAAATGAGACCAAAGATGAATAACTTAAAAGTGCATTAAACATGGACCTACAGCATTCTATGCAAACATACAATACTTCAATACTACTAATCTTAAACTAATATGTATTTTGTGTTTATGTGGGCTACAACCAGTGTTTGTGTTTATGTTGATGTGGCTGTCTTTATCCAGTAGAGGGCACAATTTACCTTCACTTTCTATTTCATTGCCATTTCTCTCATTTTAATGGTCCTAAATGAGAAGAATCTGTGGTGTGTGTATGGTTTCAGCGCCTCAGCTCTGCTCAGCTACTGTGGTTATCTCAATGTCTGTAAAGCTCTTATCATGGGCCTGACTAACACCACTGTGGCTGCACTGAGGGTGCAGGCGGTCCTGACTTTTTGAATTAATGGATGTATGTTTGTGTCTGTACTTTTGTGATTATTCAACGTGTCTTCCCATTCTCCAGGCATGTGAGGCAGGCATACACACACCTGGGGTAGTAGAAATGCTGCAATTTCTTTCTTTTATTCGTTTTCAAAACAAACTATGATTTTCTAGAAAACAATAGGAGAACAGGAACTACCACCAAGCGTGATGGTTGACCAACAACGCAGGTCGGTCAAAATCTAAACTAAATACCAAACCTACAATCCAATAAATAAACATGTGTATTTAACTCAAACAAAAGGCAGCTGAAACTAATAACAAAACCCAACACCACTCCATAATAAAAGTTCATAAACCCCAAACTGAAACACAAAACCCCAAACTTAAACAGTCACTGATCCCAGACCTGACAGACACTGAAATATTCATGTGCAAAGCATGCATCAGCTTACCAATCATCGCAGTCACAAATAAAATATAGTACATTAAATGTGTGAAGAAAAAACTCCAGATGATGTATTCAGGTGCTTTAAAGTGCACTTGTTACTGACAGAGGCTTGTAATTGTGCAAATACATTATAGGTAAAACAATATAAAATCAATTTAAGAGCATTGGATTCGCATGTAAAGTCACCATGACCAATGTCAAGTGTCCGCCAGAGAGGTGTAAAGCCCCCCAGTACTACACATTGGAGCTGTGGAACTGCACTGTTTGGGGTGATGGAGCTTCATCCAAAACCGTTAGGATGAATTGCTTGTGATAAAAAAAATTACTAATTCAACACCAGAACCTGACCGCACTAATGCTTTATGCGATAAACTTTTCACAGCAGTGTCCCAGCATAGGGCCCACCCAGACCAGAATAGTGTATTACTTCTGATTAAGAATACTAGAAGAGTAGATGTCTGTAAACTTTTGCACAGTCCAGAGTGTACATAAACAGATAATGATATAACTACTGTCGTGTTGGACTAAAACAGTGTTTTCAATAATGTCTAACGCTCTTCCCCTGGGGACGTTTCACGAAGGAGGATTACCCAGTAAGCTGGATCATTTAAGTCAAAAGTGAACACTGTCCAATAGGAATAGCTCTTATCACCTATCCTATTAGACAGACTTGACGTAATCCTGCTCTGGTCTGGTAAGTCTAGGTAAAGCATGTATATGAGTGTGTGTGTGGGGGGGGGGGGGGGGAGAGAAGACTGTTTTACAACCTTGATTTGATGATTTGTTAGACATTAGTTGCTTGTTTCATTTAAATTCATTTAATTGTTTTCACTTAAATATGTTATTTTCTCTTTTACATTGGAAAACTGAAGGCCTTCTGAGTACAATGATATGCTTTTGTCTGATTTCATGTCTTCCTGCCACAGTCTGTACTTCTTTTTATCACACATACAGTGGTTTGAGGCAACTAAACAACTCAAGAAAAAAATAAGCACAGGCTGTTAGAGGCTTCATCTTTCTTTCTTCTCTTTCCTAAATCAGTTTAGATTTTATTGGTTTGTATGTGGCTCATATTTGAAGGGAATAAAGAAATACGCTTCGGTTGGAGGCATTTTTGTCTATCTACTTTAACATTTTAACCTGCTAGTTTTACCATTATAATTCTTAACACATTTATGCTCAATGATTTATAAAGTCATACAGTTTTTTCATGTCTGAATGATGATTGCTTTGTCTTAAGCTGAGGTATGAGGCGTTTTTTTTCAGACACTGAACAAAAATATAAACACATTTATTTTTGCTCCCATTTTTCATGAGCTGAACTCAAAGATCTGAAACATTTTCTACATACGCAAAACCCATTACTCTCAAATACTGTCTAAATCTGTGTTAGTGAGCACTTCTCCTTTGCTGATATAATCCATCCCACTCTTATAGGTGTGGCATATCAAGGTGCTGATTAGGCAGCATGAATATTGCACATGTGTACCTTAGACTGCCCACAATAAAAGGCCACTCTGAAATGTGCAGTTTGATCACAGCACAATGCCACAGATGTCGCAACTTTTGAGGGAGCGTGGGATTGACATGCTGCCTGCAGGAATGTCTAGAGTTGTTGCCGTGAAATGAATGTTCATTTCTCTACCATAAGCCGTCTCCAAAGGCGTTTCAGAGAATGTGGCAGTACATCCAACGGGCCTCACAACCGGAGACCGCGTGTAACCACACCAGCCCAGGACCTCCACATCCAGCATGTTCACCTCCATGATCGTCTGAGACCAGCCACCCGGACGCTGCAGCAACAATCGTTTTGCATAACCAAAGAATTTCTGCACAAACTGTCAGAAACCGTCTTAGTGAAGCTCATCTGCATGCTCTTTGTCCTCATCAGGGTCTGGACCTGATTGCAGTTCGTCGCCGTAACCCACTTGAGTGTGCAAATGCTCACATTTGATGGCGTCTGGCATTTTGGAGAGGCGTTCTGTTCACGGATGCGTCTCGGATTTCACTGTTCAGGGCAGATGGCAGACAGCATGTGTGGCGTTGTGCGCGTGAGCGGGTTGCTGACGTCAACGTTGTGGATCGAGTGGCCCATGGTGGCAGTGGGGTTATGGTATGGGCAGGTGTATGTTATGGACGAACACAGGTGCATTTTATTGATGCCATTTTGAATGCACAGAAATACTGTGACAAGATCCTGAGGCCCATTGTTGTTCCATTCGTCCACGACCATCACCTCATGTTGCAGCGGCCCCATATTACAAGGATCTGTACACAATTCCTGGAAGCTGAAAACATCCCAGTTCTTGCATGGCCAGCATACTCACCGGACATGTCACCCATTGAGCATGTTTGGGATGCTCTGGATCGGCGTATATGACAGCGTGTTCCAGTTCCTGCCAATACTGAGCACCTTCGCACAGCTATTGAAGAGGAATGGACCAACATTCCACAGTCCATAACAGCCTGATCAACTCTATGTGACTGAGATGTATTGAACTGCGTGAGGCAAATGGTGGCCACACCAGATACTGACTGGTTTTCTGACACCCAGTAAGGCAAAACTGTGCACATTTCGGCATGGCCTTTTATTGTGGGCAGTCTAAGGCACACCTGTGCAATATGCTGTCTGATCTGTACCTTCATATGCCACACCTGCGAGGTGGGATGGATTATCTCGGCTAAGGAGAAGTGCTCAGATTTAGCACAGATTTATACAGATTTGTGAACAATATTTGAGAGTAATGGGTCTTTTGTGTATGTAGAAAATGTTTCCGATCTTTGAGTTCAGCTCATGAAAAATGGGAGCAAAAACAAAAGTGTTGCGTTTATATTTTTGTTCATGCAGTTGATAAGAGGAAATGAGTAACAGGAAAAAGTTGCGAAACAGGATAGATGAATCAGAGTGAATGCAAAAAATGATGAAAGATAAGAGATATAAAGAAGGACGGTTTCTGGGTCATGACCTCAGTGCTCATTTATGGCATTTAGCTGACGCTCTTATCCAGAGCGACATACATCAGTGCTTATGAAGTCCACAACTGTTTCTTACCTGAAAAACAGCTTAAATCCAAGTCAACTATTTAACCAAGATACTGTAGTCAGAGCATCTATACAACAACGGTCAAATAATAATTAGCCAATGCCTAACCCAACAATACATGAGCCATAACTCTATACAAGACCCTGATTGTAATACACACCTTCCACAACACAGTTACATTCTGCATATCGCTCCCTTCGTTTCTCATGATGACTCTCCACACATCGAGCTTGTCTGGGGGTGCTGAGAAGAGGAATCAGATTAAAACAAGACCAACCACAAGTAGCTCTCATAAGAACCGCTCTACAGGCAGAATATCCAAAGTAAGTTGCAATGATGTAGTATTCACAATTAGAAAACATTAATGAGAATTCTAAAATGACAAAAAAATATGAAAATAGTTTTGTTCATAAAATTGGTTTGACTTATTACTTCTCTTACTTCTCACTTCTCTTTAAAATGTTTATTCATGATAAATGTAATATATAGAATCTAAAACATTGAAATAATGCAGCGTGTTGTTAAAACAGTGTATAGCCTCTGTCACAGTAGAACTTTTACCTTGTCCAAGACTTTTTTGATTGACCAACTGACTCCACAAGCTGCAGTTGTGTTTCAGTGAGACTGTGCAGACTCTCAGTTCAAACTGATATGAGGTCAGGGGCTCCAAACTGTCCAGCATTTGAAGTATTCCTTTATGGAGCTTAGTCACATTTCCATCTATCTAAACAGACAGAATGAATAAAAACTCTTTCAGCTTCTAGCAAGCTAACTGCTTCGTCATGGTGATGGTATACTGTATCCCATGTGAAATGCCCTTTGTGGTTATATGCTGTTTAGAATGAAACAAGAGCAAATCCTGCACTATAAATGTAGAAACGGGTGTATTAGTATTAGTATTGTAGACCTCAGGTTACTTAACTCTGGTCCTGAAGCCCCCCTGCCCGGCACATTTTAGTACATTTTAGAGCAGGGGCGCTCAAGAACAAGAGTTAGAAACCTATTGTGTAGTCCACAGACAATCCTACTTTAATCAGCCAACTCACAATAACAATTACCTGTAACACCCAAAGCTAAATTTCAATGTTTCATCTCAATCATGAGAAAAGCCATTCAAAATATTGACATCTTACCCAGTCTTCTTTATTTGTTCTCCTGAACCTCAGTTCGGGTTTCTGAAGCTCCACGTCTCCTGAATTCTTCCAATGGATGGTGGCAGATAGGGATCCTTTTGCAAACACAATCTTCTTGATATAGGGAGTGCTTGGAATCACTACAAAGATTTAGAAAAATAAAAAATATATAAGTTCTGTAAAGCAAGGGCAGAACACCCATCGTGTTTCCACCCAACACACCCACCTCAGCTTCCAAAATGCTGATTAATGGGCTCATAAGTTAAAATACGCAGGACAAAGGGGTATTTCAGGGGAGCACAGGGGTAAAGTACTATGGTAGGGACTTTTCTAACCAAATGGTACAGAGTGACAGTGGAACATGGTTGTGGGTTATATATGTGAGTTAATTTAGTTTTTACTTGATAAGAGAAACCAACAGATTCACTGGGATCATTTTGCTGTCAAAACTGAAAAAAAGTTTAAGCCAAAATAATGCAAGATAAAACAAAAATATTATTGAACAGTGAAGAATCTATTTGATTAAATTTTTTTCAACTTCTTACCCGAGACACTTTAGTTGAGTAGCCAGGGTCTACACTGAATCAAATGACATAAATGTTGACTTTCTTATGAAGGTGTAAAGAGGTGGGGTAGACCAATGTGCAGACAATAATTCAACTTTTCATTTTGCTAAAATTTTGCTAAAAAATATACTCTGATATCAGTATTTTGCATACGCCACTTTTTATTTAGGCCATTCAGATCATGTCAGCAACCACATCGCGCTTCCATAATTTCAAGCCGGTTCTCAGATTCATGGCCTTTAGAGGTTGCGTAGCGTCTAATGCTGGACCAGTCAGGCAATGACTATTTTTGAACAGTAAGAAAACAGCAAACCCATCAATTACCAGGAAAAATCATGAGGCAGAAGTCCTTTGATATGGTTTAAGCACTTGGACTGTGTTTCTGCTCTTACTAACACAGTTGTGTACTTACTTCAAGAATATTTGTGAATATGTAGATCTGTTATCTTTTCCAACAATGTCAATGTTTATCTAAAGATGTGTACAAGTTCTTAATAAATATTTCTTGACTCATAATCATATATAAATATTGGCATAGTAAATGTGTGTTTAAGCTGAAATGTTGACTTTAAAAGTGTTTTCTCATGCTATTCACCTTCCTGCTCAGCCAAGTCTGGTCCAAATATCCAGCCAATGTGACTGATAATTTGGTTCACACTCTTTAAATGAAGGTGCTGCAAATGGTTATTTGAGCAATGCCACAGAACTACGTTTGGTACCTTAAACAACGTTGTTTGCAAATGAGATATATGCATATGAAGAATATTTTAAAGGCTCAAAAGAAATGATAAATAATGTAATTTAAGGGTTCCTCCATCTACTTAAATGTTGCTTTGGGAATTTGAAGTTAATATTACGTCTTGTGCAAAGAACCCCTTTGGGTTGGTATGAAACTGCGCGATATCTTGATTAGATAATACGACCTAATATCTCTTCTATAAACCATCACAACAAATCACCCAAACATTGGAAATGACAAATGCTCTTTATGTAGAGTCATTCTGGAACCGTCACGCTGACCTCTTAAAAACAAATTGGTTCTAGGATTGAATGTACAGGTTTTCTACATAATTATAGAACCTTTAATTATGCTGTGGATCCTTCAACTTTAAGAGGTTTCTTCGCAGTCACAGAATGAAGTAAAATGTTTTTTACACTACAATTAACCTTTCCTGTGAAAAGTGCAATTTAGAGAAGAAAATGAAAAAACCAACATACGGTGTGCCACAATGTCCCGTCCACACACGAGGTGGAACTCCTCTTTTTGCTTCACCATGCAGATCAGGCTAAACTTTGGCTGGTTGACAACTAGCTGTGTTGTCACCCTGGAACAGCTGGTTTTCTGAAGGATGGTTTCTCCATTGAGCTGTATGATGAAGGGTCTGTTACACTGATAAGTGTCGGATCGGCAGTGCACAGTCAGGTTGGAGCCCATCGGAATTATGTCTTTATCGAATGTCAGCTCTCCAGCACAGCGGACACGGTAGCAGTCTAAAGAGAAGGTAGAGCACCAATCAGCTAAAAGATGGAAAAATTAATGAAAGGGTTCTTTTAATATTCAATGATGTAAAAAATGATTAGGCAGCAATTCTGAAACCAATCCACAGGATCACATTGCTCCTAAAGTCTGAAAGAGACTTTTAGCATGAACCTTTAAAACCTATCACATAATGTAAAGGATCAATACTCATATTAGTGTTCTTGATAGAACTATGTGGAGGTCCTTTAAACTTTCTAAACCACCTTTGCAGTCACACATAAAACACATTGAAAGCATCAGAGGAACCAAAACTGAAAATGTTACCTCAAAATTGTAAAAAGTGTCACAGCAAGCTTACTCACCTCCGCGTATGCAGGAGAGCAGTAACAGAAAGACAACTGGAACGATTTCTCTGAAGAACTCCATTTCACTGTTTTCTTGCTCGGACGCTCTTTGACAAATGACATTGTACAGCAAGTGTCACTTTTTATTCCTTCCTACTTGCTATTCTCAAAAATGTTTTATCGTTTACCGAGATATCACCACCACATTGGCTTACCATATCTCTGCCCGTCTTCCTCCTCCGGTGAAACGATAATCTCACTCTTTGTTGTTCCGAAGTGACCCATATGTGCATTCAAAAATCGCTTGCGTCCCGGATTGTAACTGTTGATAAAGCACGAGGAGAATCATAAGTGATCTAAACGTTTTAAGCAAGACCATTTGCTCCAATTGCCGTGAGCCGAGCTCATGCAGAACTGGTGTCATTTTGCAAACCGTTTTTTCTCAATGTTCCACTTTAAGGTTATGACCTAGATTTGCGGCTTTTATGTCTTTTCTAGAACCTCAGTTCTGCGTCTTTACATGAAGATGTCCCACTTAATCAGCCTCCTTATTTAGTCATCACTGTCTTGGGGCTTTAGAGGGTAGAAATAATGCACGGTTTAAACAAAAAGGAGCAAGGCACGGCAGATTTAGGGGCTAGATACGAATGTGCAATGAAAGGAACAGAGAACCCACAAACATTAGCTAAAACATGGAGGTAAATATATGTATTCACACAAACAGGGACACTAGGAACACCTGGGCAGGGGCAGAGACAGGTATCAGACACAGATGGACAGAAAAACAAAGGAGGTGGGGAGGTGGGGACTAACATCAAAACAAAAACCGCACGGCACAGAAGACAAAGCAAGCCAAGAAGGGGCGAAACAAGGCATAATAAAAAATTCTAAAGATCAAGTTTCATTTGGTTGAAACATTGTATGTGTCAACTGGCTGAACATTTGAACACTTAAATAGAGTACTTAAACTTCTGCATACCAACAGATGGACCATGCCTCTACACAAGTTCTGACTACATTAAGATGTGTAAGGAGAGCTCATCATCTTAGAGCTTCTTACTTTGTTTGCACAGAAAATTGTGATGATCAAAGGAATGTTAGTATCTTTGTACTCCCACTAAATTATCTCATTGGTCATTGATAAGTTTTGTGATAAGTTTTTTTTTGTGAAAGTATAAAGACCATACCGGAAAAAAATCAGTACATATTCTAAAACAGGCTCTGACCTCAAAATATTTTATTACTAGACTTAAATCATTACTAGTATGGTTTTTTTTTTTAAAAAAACTTCCTAAAACCGGCTATGTAATTAAGCAATAAGCAAACTGGCTCTGTGGCTGGATTCTCTTAACCAGTAGTTCCTCATGAACCGCAAAATGAGCAAATTCACTGGAAGCAAACATACAGCAGTTACATAATGCACACTCCTGCACTTGTGACTGAGATAATCCAGTAAGATTAAACAGAGTTACTGTACCATGTCTTCACGTGCTCCCTGTCCCATTTTGAGTGTGTGAACATTGCAGCACCAGTCAGTTTACTCCAGAGTTCTGATCTTTCAGCTTTTAATCCTCATCTGCATTTCAAAGGCCTTCTGGGGAAGTCCCACCAAACTGGTAGATTTAGATTTTACTCACAATTCAAAGCGCTTGTTACTGTTTATCAGTAAAGGTCATTAGATATGTTTTATAATCCCCACGAATAAGATGGAAATAAAAAATTAAGAAAAAAACAGTGTCTTGTAAACAGTTCAGTTCATACAGCTACAATTGGGTGTATGTTGTGTGAAACTCACAGCTCTAAACCTCACGAGAGTGGTAACCACAATTCCTTAAAAAATGGAAAAAAGAAAATCTGAAGAAACCACAAAGCTGTTTCTCATGTAAGTACCTGAGAAGATATGTCTGTGGGTCTACTATATATATCACTACTGCACCAAAATATTATATTTGTACCTGTACATATTTAATGCTTTGTGCTTGAAATTGTTTTTGCAATACAGTATTTGCAAACTTTATTTTTTCCCCTTTTTCCTATTCTCGTTTGGTTTGATATGAGCTCACAATGTTTTCACACTTTTTTCTTGGCACTGTTTTTTTTTTACAACTTTTTGACATCTACACTGAGCCCTGATTTTTCAAAAGCGGCTCCTTTTAACTCTCACCTTAAATTTAGTTTGATTTCATATTTAAAGGTGTCTTTCCCATTCAAAAACACTAATGCATATCATTCAGTTTTGATGTACACACTCATCTCAGATATATGAAAGTATAGAGTAAATGCACACTCCCATTAAATATAAAAGCACCAGGGAGTTCTGGGAAAAAAACACTTATTATGAAACATTTATGAAAAACTTAAATCGTTCCTTTACATAATGTAAAGGTTCTGTACCAATTTGAAGGTTTGCAGAACCTTTATGTTATGTGGAAGGTCCTTAAACTTTAAAAAGTTTTTTCGTTTTTTAGATCCCTCATGGAACCAAACGTTGTGTTCTGGGATTTTGAGCAAAGAATCTTTTCTGGTACCATTATACAACCTGTTGGGTAATTCCCAGGGGTAAGTACGGCTAGTAATTACTCATGCTGAATAGTGCACACCCACCATCACTGTGGGATATTATCTTCCTTTAATTATTATTTGACTAATGTCCACTGTGTACCGTTACACCGATCTTCCTTTGAGATTACTTTCTGGAGAACAAACGTGTTTTTCTTTAAGATTGACTGAGGCAGAGTGTGGTCCACTGATTAGTATCCAATGATTTGTGGCGAATAAATCATTGTTTAACCACCAAACAGGTTAAGAGAAAAATTGAACCTGTTGTGTAATGACTGTTCAGAGTATTGCTGCATTTTTAAGGTTGCATTAAATTTTGGATGTGTTGTTTAAAAATACAGAACCAACTGTTGGTGTGATCGGATGCAGGACCTGTGACCGGTAGAGTACTTGATAAGACTTTTAAAGTCTATAGGTCTAAAAGGTACTTTTCTTCAAATGTTTCCAAGACAATTTAGATTGGATTTCAGCAAATGAAGCAGACAGACAGCATGCTCTTTCTGGTCTTACAACAGAATCATAATAGGTAATGTGGTCTGCTGACCTCAATTTAGTGACGGAAAAAGAGAATCAGCACATGCTTTGAACTTCAAAGCAAAGGCTCTGGGTAAAATGGGTTCTTCACTGTGGCCAAGACATGACTCTTCACTCGCTTCTTAGGATTGTATTGCTTTTTCTTGAGCAGAACACACAGCTCATTGTAAAAAAAAATGTTCATGTTCTACATTGTTCTTGTGTTTTATTTTTCCCTGAGGTGTGTTGCTTTTGCAGCTTAGTTTCCATGAATATGAACTGACTGAAGACCGAGATAATACAGTTTGTTGGGTTAGTCCCAGAAACCTTAACAGTGTCTGTATATACTACATTAAACTCTTCAACAGCTCTCCTTCAATCAGCCCCTTTAGCCTTTTAAGTGTTTTGTGACTGGTAGGAAACGTGGTGTAACTGCTTTATAGAGGACACACTCCAGTACAAGCAACTATCACTTAGTGATTTAAATTTGTTTGAAGATCTCTGTACTGTGATGAAAAGCTCCCAAAGGAATTTACCAGTTATCTATAGGCCCCTAAGATACTGTCCAAGCTCTGAATTCTCTGAAATGTTGTCAGTCATTTCAACGGGATTAACTCTTTTATTATAACCGGTGATCATAATATTATACAGAATATTTTAAATAACTTTTTTTAAATTGCTTTGTCTGGCATGTCTGATTTAGTACAGCATGTCATTTGCCCAACTCCCATGAGGGGTTATAAACTACATTAACACCACCATAGACAGTGTCACTACTCAGACACAGATCACCACATACCCAAATCAGAAGTCTTGGATGAACAAGAAGGTGCGTCTCCTGCTGAAGGCACGCAACACTGCCTTCAGATCTGGTGATGCACAGGCCTACAGCATCTGCATGGCAAATCTGAAGAGGGGCATCAAAAAGGCCAAGTACTGCTACAAATTAAAGCTAGAGGAGCTCTTTTCTAACATTGATCCTCGATGCATGTGGCAGGGCATTCAGGCCATTACAGATTATAAACCCAACAACTCCACCCCCACAACCACAAATGTATTCTTTTTGAATGAGCTTAATGACTTTTATGCTCGCTTTGAAAGAGACAACAAGCAACCTGCTGTCAGGATCTCCTCCTCAATTGACCACTCACCCATCACACTCAGCTCCTCAGATGTCTGCACTGCACTGAGTCG
>JBBPDC010145488.1:0-23024 GCA_037974485.1 Hemigrammopetersius urotaenia
TGCCTGTCTGCTTGTCCCGTCCCTGCACCCCTAGAGGCAAATCAGAGTGGGAGCCTAGCAGCCCCCATTCTGACACATATAGGTTTTTTGTTGTGTTTTTCTTTTTTATAAAGTGGGCCCAAACTTCTGGCCTGTAGTGTTTACGTAATCCTAGTTCCTACATTTTATAAAAGTTTATGTATCTGCATAAAAATATCCCACCTGGGCTCGTCCCTGATAACTGTACTTACATGATGAGACGATTTATGAGACAACTTATAAAAGTCACTGGCCTGTTTTTTTTAGGCTACCAGTGTTTTAAAGCTTCTAAATGTAGATTTTAATACCAAAGTAGTGAACGAATATGTGGTCGTTCAAATCATTCAGGCTAGCCCTAAAATTCACTCTGGACAGTCTGAATTCTCAGAGCAGAAGTGGAGGTGTCACTTGGAAGGATTTTTGCTTTCTGGACTTTCCATCTCTGGTCATAGGACCCCTTGCTATGCAGTTTTCCACTCTCCCAGCGCTTGTAATCCAACTAATTAGCTGATTAATATGTCTTGAAATGAAAAACTGAAATCTAGTGGGCAGGGAGGCTCCACTGAGTGTAATGCTAATCAATTGTAACTGATGTTGCAATTGCTAACTGATGATATCCGCTTTCTCTGTGTCCCACTGAAGGTGCGCTACACCCAGCTGGTACAGCAAAAGAAGTGGAAGCCTGGTGGACGAAGTGGGCGTGGAGTGGGCGGAGTTGGAGGTTCCGGAGGCGGAGCTCTGGGGCGCTTGAGGCGCGGCGGCTCCAGTCGCTCGGGTTACGCATTCGCGCACCAGGAGGGTTTCGGGGAGCTGATCACGTCAGGAAAGAACATGCGCCTCAGCTCGCTCGCCCTCGCTACCTTCGCCTCACGCCACAGCGCCAGCTGGATCGACACACTCCGCAAGAAAAAACACAACACACACAGTACCCCGCCCACCGGGGACAGCAGCCCAGCACCACCCCTCTCCACATCCTCATCACTGACCGGCCCACCGGAAGCAATGCCAGAGGAGGCAGGACAAACAAATGGTGACCCCACCCCTAGGAGCCTCAGTGACGCCCAGTTAAATGTGGCCAACGTGGCGGGAGGATGCGGCCTAGTGGCACAGGTAACACACAAGCTTGGCTAACTACAGAACGGTAATTAGCCAGTACATTACTGAGATTGATTCATTCTGGCCTCAGTGTGAATCAAATGACATTTTTGCTGATTTTCTTTGAACACATGTACTGCAGGGAATACACTTCCGCACCTTAATGCACAATTTCTGAATTTAACACATTGGAAAAAAAACAAAAAATGCGAAACTAGGGTTATATATAAACTAGGGGTACTGGGGTAATAAAAAAACATGAAAAAATTACCAGGTATTTCTAAAGCACAAGCCAAACAGAAGTCTGAAACAGAGTGTGTGGGGGAAGAGATAGGTGTGTGTGTGTGTGTGTGTGTGTACAATAACTAGACAAACACCTGGGCAGAGGCACAGAAAGAAACTGGGGCCATATTACAGAAACTTGAAAATTGAAAATCCTATCTTATCTGTGTGATAGCCGCGGTATCGGCAGTTTAGGATCTTATTTAAATTAAGAAAAGCGTATTACAGAAGCATCTTAAATAAACTCTCCTAACTTTAGGATAACCCTTCCGCTGTCTTAACTGTCGCCAGCTGATTGTTTAGGCTACGGGTAATTTGGCCTAGCTTTGGCTAATTGATACGGTACGGCAGGCATTGTTATAACAATGAAATGGTGAGCGGAGGACCCTATTCATTGAATTGGCTGACCCAAACGATTTGTTACGGTTTGATGATAAAAACCCTCATAAATTGGTACCAGTTACCCCAGGCCACAATAATGCCGTTAGCCGATCAACTCTGACCAGCTTTGGAGAGGCCGACCCGTTGGCATGGGGCTCTCCTGGTTGTGGTACAATTAACAAATGCGCTTTGTTTTTTTCGATGAAGGTGATTTTCAAAGTGAAGTGTGTGTGTGTCTGTGTGTGTCAATGATCGATGTTAGATCGCTTATTTAGGATTCCTAACTCGAGATAAGATAGGACTCCTAAATTCAGTTAGGATTTGCTTCTGCAATACCAAATTGAAAACTTTATACTTAAGAGTGGAAGTTTCTGTAATACAGCCCCAGGTTAACAAGGGGGCGGGGCTAAGGCAGGGCTAAGAACAAACAAAAGACTCGCATGAAAACAGACACATGGATAAGTTAAACAAAAGCACATGGAGAACGTAAACAACAACATAGTCAAGAAAACAAGACGAAGAGAGAACATTACCAAAAGCTAAAAAATAGCTAAGAAAAGGGCGAATGTTACACCTCTGCACATTTTATATAATACCTTTACATTTTTACTCAGTATGTTTGTTAAATAAATAGAATTTGTGCACTAAAAGTTGTAGGAAAACTAGAAGTTCTAGACACGTCCCTGGCTGTGAATATGAGGGGCAGTGGGTTTTAGGCAGATGTTGAACAAGTGAAGCTCATCACTGTGGAGTATAATAAACTATATATAGAGTAAAAAAAACACCAGACTTTCCATAGCAACTGATCTTTTCCCATAATCGATGACAAGTCAACTGTGATATTCTTAGCCTTAATACATACTAGACATCACAGACTGACACACACACACACTCCAGTTGTGCTATGGATGAGCTGGGGAATGAGGGAAGCTGTGCTCGAAAGACAAGAGGCTCCTACTAGACTGAATGAGAGGAAATGATTAACGCCACCTCTCTCAAGATAAGCAAAAGGCAGGATGCAGCTGTTTAGGGGCATTTCTGCCTTTTATTCAGCACCTCATGTATTATGTTTCATCTGTGCCTGTAGGAAGCGTCAGGCTGTAGTGGATCAGGAGCCCGGAGCAGCGGTGCCTGCAGCCCCGGCCCACCCGCTATTACCGAAGAAACAGCCAGCGGTGAGTGAGCCACACCGACCCCTGGATCCATCGACCCATCAGAATCTCCGGGGCATTCCCGGGATGTTTAAGAGGCCCTGCGTCGGACCGAGGACGAGGCCAGCGAAGACTAAGTGCAGGCCGCATCGCTATAAAGACATACAAACTTAAAGCAAAACACACACACACAGATTCTGTGGAAGCACTGACTTCACTTGACTTCCCAAATACATCCACCTTTCGTGCGAGTCTCTGGTAGCGGGCCAGTTAGAGCAAAGGTGTGTTTTAGTCATGCAATGTACATTTTTGGTGACCATCTATTACGTGTATTATGGTATATTAAAGGGACAGCCTGCTGAAAACATCCAGTTCTCACAACTGTACCCCAAGCATAGTTGATCAACCAAGACAGGTCATGCACTAGATCTAGGTTAAAGGGTCACTCTGACCAGGCGAGGAAAGCTGCCTTCAGATGATGCATCTTGAAGGTGGCAGGAGCTTTTGAACTGAATAGAACTGCTTTGAGGTGGAGTTTCGGGGGTGCAGCTGTGTAAAATGGGTTTAAAGCTTCTAAGTAGTAATGTCAGCTTCCTTCTGTGTTCTTTAGCTGGCGAAAATTAATAAATAATAAATAAACCCACACAGTTCAAACGCAAGTGAGCTTTGGACCCCCAAAATCCAGCCATTTATAAATTAACAAAATTTTACACCACCTTTTTCCAAACACGACCAGTGATTAGAATCAGTCTGGCTGCTAATGGTACCGTGTCTTTATGACCAATATATGTAAATGACCTCTGTTGTGATTGGACGGTTTTATATAAATGCGCCTGTGTTTGTGACATCACAACACCAGCAACTTCAAGAGGGGGGTGGGGGGTTTGGGATTGAACTGTGACCCTCATTGCCAGAGTCAAGCTTTTAAGTCACCACAGACTGTGGTCTTTTGGTCTTTCTTCTGTGAAAACGAAGGGTCTCTTTAAAAAACTCAACGCTGAAAAAAGATTTGTCGTTACTCTGAAAGTGTTTCTGTGCAGATGAAGGTGACATGAGGTCACCCCACCGTTGGTCCTGTTTGTGAAAGTGAGGGCGCCTCCGGTTGGTGGTCAGTACGTGTGTGTGTGTGTGTGTGTTGATTTACTGAGTGTGAATATGTTTATTTAATGTGTAGAACAGACTGGAGGAGAAAATCTGCTCCACAGCGTGAAGAAACCAGCTGTGTTTACCCTCCTCACTCTTTTCCTTCTCTTTCCATCCTTTTATTCTTTTCAGAAAGAAATCGGTTAACTTTTCTGTTCTGGCTCTTCTTTCATTCCTTCTTTCCTTCTTTTCTTTTTGCCTTTTTACTTTTTCCCTTCTTGCTCCTTTTCATCTTCCTTTCTTTCTTTTTCTTCCTTTAGTTCTTTTCTCTTTGCCATTTTAATTTGTCCTATTTTCTTTCTTTTCTGTGTTTTCTCTTCTTGCTCGTGATCTTTTTCTTTCTTTCTTTCCTTCTTTCTTCTTTTCATTCTCTACCTCATGTTTTTTTGCAGTTTCTTTTTCCCTGTGCAAAAGTTATGGCACCCCTTAAATTTTATTTTCAGAAACCGTGTCCTAAACCGGGCAGATACCGTGTCGCAGTGTGTTCCCTTTAGAGGATGTGTTCTTATTTTCACACAGAAACGACATTATCCGCCTCAGGCTTCCCCAGAGCTTCTGACTGTCCTGATTCGGGATGTGAGTGTGTAACTGACCCCAGTGGAGGAGATCAGTTAAGCCCTAAATTTTGCTGTTTCCTAACAGAGGCGTCCAGAGGGACTCGCTGTGTCCTCGGCCGCAGCCCTGACCACAGATCAGCTGGCCGGTTCAGGGTATTTGATTGGATGTGGCTGTGATCGGTTGCATCTGTTTTTCAGTCTTTTTCATTCTGTCCTTTTTTATGTTTGTGAAGCTTCTGTTAGTAACGGCTAAACAAGCTTGCGGAATGTCCGCACTGTCTTACTTCCTCTTTTATCTGTCTTCTTTTTCTGCCCTGTCTTCCATTTTCTTTCTTTCATTCTTTCACTCCTTCTTTCTCTCTTTGTGTCTTTCATTTCGTCTTTCTTGGTTTCTTTATTTGATTTTTGTTCTCGGTTTCTTTGCAGAAAGAAAAAAGTAGTTTTTTCCACCTTTCTTTCTTTAAATGCTGACTTTCCTGACTCATTTTCTTCTCTTTTCTTCTTTTTTTCTTTCTTTCTTTCTTTCTTCCCTCAGTTAGTATGTCATCTTTTTCTGCCTTGATCTTTCAAGCAGTTTAATTTTTTCCCTTTTATTCTGGGCTCAATTGGCTGTTAAGGCTCCCCCACCCCCCATGCATACACTCATCCTCTGCAGAGAACCCACTTATAATGGCAAACTAAATACAGCATCTAAAATGTTATCGCACAATTAATTTATATTTGTAGCATTTATTATAAAAAGAAATTGGAATAGGTGCCACAACTTTTGCACAGGCCACATTTTGGGCTTCACGCGCTCAACATAAATAGCAGGAATGTGTTCTTTAAATTTGCACATAATTCCACTTAGAAAATCAACCTTCTAATTAGAAGGGACCGGAGAGGAGGTGCCCAAACTTTTGCACACTGTGTTCCTTTTGGTCAGAGTTTGATCAGGACGGTATTTTTCTCAGAGATCAGCTGAGCTCTCATCACCCACGGCCTGGAGGAGGACACGATTCTGTGGATGTGGGACAACCCTATTGACCAGTCACTGCTGTATTAGTGACCATGGACTGACGGAAGTAGCGCCATAGTTCTCCATGAGAACGTGATAGGAACTGATCGTAATGGAACTTCTTAGTAAAACTCAACTTCTTCTTTCATTTTTTTTCCCTACACCATATTGGTGCTCCAAGCTACAAACTTCCACCAAAATGGCTGAGCTGGACTACTGGAGTCGTGTTCACTCAAACTCTAGCTGGATCCTCAAGGAACCTTCACAAAGCTCTCAAATGGGATCCACAGTCTGAAACGTGGCCTTAGGTACATGTGCTGAATGGAATCCATAATTGTCGTGTATACATGTTCATGATGTAACCGCTCCACATTTCCTGTATTTCCAGTTTAAAGAGGCCTTCACTGTCTGGACGGAGGGTCTCCAGAGCCTATGGAAGCTTGAGAAACCAAATGATTTCTAGGCCATGTGCGCAATAAGTGTCCAGCGAGTTCATGTTCATGGTTTCTGGTTGTGATCCAGAATGTGTTTGCATTGTAAAAGCTGTTGATGATCCTCCACCACGATGGAGTTGCTGGAAAACAGACAAAATATGATTAAAACTGTTCATGCCTTCTTCAAGGAGAACACTGTGTGAATTTCTCAAATAAAAAATTCGATGGGTTCATTTATTTTAATAGTAAAGGTGCCAGAAAAGGTTCTGTATAAGACCCATGAAGTTTCCTCTAAAGAACCTTTTGATGGATGCTTCTTGAAAGTCCTCCAAAAATGAGGTATGTGAGCGGAAAGAACCTTCGTTGAAGAACCTCAACATAATACAGAGGGTATAAACCAATTAAAACTTAACCTATGTCCAAACCAAGAACCATCCAGGAAAGGCAACAAAAGAACCTCTTTTTCTCACAAACAACTCTTTTAACTGAGGTTTCTGTACAGTTAAATAAGAGGTGTGACTATAAAGAACTTCTGTTAAGATCAAGCAACCTCCATATACTGTAAAAGTTCTATTCTAACTGAAGCTTTTCCTAGAATCATCTAGAAAAGGTTCTCTGGAGCACTGCCCTAGAATAACCTCCATTGTTCCCCTAAAGAACCCTCCAATGAATGTTTCTTTAAAGAACCGTTTATATAAACAAGGTGTGAAAGTATAAAAGACCTTAGATAAAGGTTTGCACAACCAAGTCTAGAACCATCCGAAAAGTTTTTGGTCAGAGGCAACAGAAGAACCTTTTTTGTTTCATTAAGGAATCTTGTAATGGAGGCTTTGTCCAGTTAAATGAGATGTTCAAGGTTCTAGTTCAAGGTTCAAGGTTAATTTATTGTTATCAGCAGCTATGTACACAGTGAGATGAGACGTTTCTCCATGAACCAGAGCACAACGTGTGGCAACAGTCAACAGATGTGTGACTGAAGAACATTTTATAAGATCAAGGAACATTCACTAAAATATCAATGAAAGATTTTCCTAGAATCATCTAGCAAAGGTTCTTTGGAGCGATGCCATAGAAGAACCACCTTTAAAAATCCAGTGAATAATTCTTTGAAGAATTGCTTCTATAAATGAGGTGAGCGAGTGTGATTGCTTCTATAAATGAGTGTGAAGGTGTTTATTTAAAGCTTCTCCTAGAATTTCCTCCCTTCATTGTTCTTCTAAAGAACCTTTCAATGATCGGATCTTTAAAGAACCCCTTCTCTAAACAAGGTGTGTGAGTGTATGGGACTTTCCCAGAATTACACTTCCAAGTCTAGAACTATCAGAAAAGGTTTACTGCACCGAGCCAATAGAAGAACCGCTTTTGTTCCACTGGAGAAAATGTTAATGGTTCTTTAGGGAACTATTGAAATGATGTGTGTGTGTGCATGTAAAGAATCTTTGCTATACACAGATTCTATGCTAATGGAAGGTTTTCAGAAAATCGTACAATTCGAGAACCATCCAGAAAAGGTTTTTTGGGGCGATATCTTTGTTCCACTAGAGAATAGGCCACTGGTCCTTAATAATTAATAAGTAAATGAGGTGTGTTTGAAGAACATTTGTTAAGATTTATAAACGTCAGTGTAAAGGTTCTGTGTTCATTACCAATCACTAACATACTGCAAGATTTTGACCAGAGGTAACTAGTTACACCTAAACCGCCTGTTTCTAATTCACTGTTTTTGTGCTTTCACCAGAAAACACATTCACATTCATCCACCCACAGCTGTTTTCTTCGGACACTTCACATTGACAGTTATTGATTTCCGGGGCAGCTGGTGGCCTTGTGGTTAGGGAGTTGGCCCTGTGACCAGAAGGTTGTGGGTTCGAGTCCCAGGACTGACACCACTAAGGTTAACTTGAGCAAGGTACCGTCCCCAGGCACTGTGTTCCTGGATTCCTGCTGCTTCACTCGGTGAATGTGTTAAATGCAGAGGAAGAATTTAGTGCTGTTTGTGTATGACCGAGTGATAATTTTACTTTAAATGTGAATGCAAGTACTCGGGAGCCCCACTGAGCTGCTAGACTTCACCCCGCTAAAACTCCAGGGCGGCTGCAGGCTGTGGTCTCTGACACAGGCAGCGTGTTTGTCCATGTCTGTGCAGTTGCAGGTTTGGTAAATGGCCTGTTTCGTAATGTTCAACAGTAGATAGAGAGTGAAGGGAAAGGGGCAGGCTTTGGGAAACTCATACAGCCAGGCCTCCCTCCTCACCTCCTTAACACGAACTCCCTCCCTCGCCCCCTGACAGAAACCTCCCAAAGCCAGGCTGGATCTCTCCATAGCAGCCCAGACAGGGTTTGTAACAGGTAGCTGGATATATTTTAACCATTTTGTGGCTTAGGACCACGACTTTTTGTTTACTGTTTTTGTTTATATTATACATTTATTAGTATTATCAGTACTTTCCCGGCTCGTGCGCCTCCGTGACGGCGCTGTGAGGACGATGGGGCTCCTCTCGGTTCATCTGCTGCTCCTGCTCGGCGTGTTTGCTGTCAAAGTCCAGTGTATTCAGGAGCCCAAACTATGTCCTCGGAAAGGTGAGTCAACAAAGCCTGCATCCGAGTCGAAGTGACACGTATTTGGAGTTTTCTTTTATAGCAACAGCACAGAGTTGGGGTTTTAAACCCAAGTGGATTAAAGTCACTCATCCGTTCCACGATTTTTTTCGCCTTTCTACTAATATACTTACTCTAATATACCAACCGGGTTTACTGTGTTATATATGTATTCGTGTGTTATTTGGGAAGACTTATATAGCTACTTTTACGGCAGAGACTGTCTTATTTTAACCCGCCGCCATCCGCAGCAGTTGTCACTGCGTTCAGATGGAGCTGAGAGCGAAATATTGAGTGAAATATGTAAAGACATATAAGTTTCTATCAATAAAGCCACTGACTAAAAGTATGGTTAAAACACGATTTGCTGTGTTTTTTTTGCTCAGTTTTATGTGAAAGGAAGTTCTCACAGTTTTAGCAACCAAACATCAACCACATTTGTAGTCTGTCTGTCTGTCTGTCTACCTACACGATATGCACAAAAGTATTGGGACACCTGACCATTGCACCAGCAGAAACTTTAATTGTGTCGCATTCAAACACAAACTTTAACTGTAACAGCTTCTACTCTTCTTGGGAGGCTTTCCACAAGATTTTGGAGTTTCTGTAGAAATTAGCGCTCAGTTATTCTATACAGCATTTAAAAGGTCAGGCACTGGGTCTCCGTTCCAGTTCATCCAAAAGGTGCTGGGTGGGGTTGAGGTCAGGGCTCTGTGTGGCCAGTCAAGTTCTTCCACACTCCTCCAGCCATGACTTTATGGAGCTCTCTGGTGCACTGGGACACAGTCATGCTGGAATAGAAAAGGTTCTTCCACAATATTGTCCGATAGCTTTTCACTGGAAGTAAGGGACCTAGCCCAATCCCTGAGAAACAAGTGTGTCCCAGTACTTTTGCCCATATGGTGTATCTACCCATCCCTCCATCCGTCTATGTGTCTGTCTGTCTATATCCATCTATCTGTCTATCTTCATATCTGTCTGTCTGTCTATCTTTGTGTCTGTCTTTCTATCTTCGTGTCTGTCTGTCTGTATGCATCTATCTGCCTATCTTTGTCTGTCTGTCTGTCTGTCTGTATCTATCTATCTGTCAATCTTTATGTCTGTCATTATATATCTATATATCTATACGTCTGTCTCTCTGTCTTTGTCTGTCTGTCTGTCTGTCTATCTATATCCATCTATCTGTCTATCTTCATATCTGTCTGTCTGTCTATCTTTGTGTCTGTCTGTCTATCTTCGTGTCTGTCTGTCTGTATGCATCTATCTGCCTATCTTTGTCTGTCTGTCTGTCTGTCTGTCTGTCTGTCTGTCTGTCTGTATCTATCTATCTGTCAATCTTTATGTCTGTCATTATATATCTATATATCTATACGTCTGTCTCTCTGTCTTTGTCTGTCTGTCTGTCTGTCTCTATCTGTCTGTCTGTCTGTCTGTTTGTTTGTCTGTCTGTCTGTCTGTCTATCTAAGAGTAATATGCTGTCAGTGACCAGAGTAGGTGAAGTATCAGACAGTATTATTTCAGTCAGTGAAGTAAACAACTGAGGTTGTTTTGAGGCAATGGCCTTTAAACCACTGCGGCCTTTAAATAAATAAATAGATAAAGCAGTGCAGAAATGCAGCGCTATGTCTACTGTCTTCATCTAAACCTCTGCTCTCACAGCCATATATTGATTGCCTTCTAATCAGTCTGTCAGATAATATTCAGCACCGCCAACGATTTCTGATCAATATTCTGTTTGAAGTAGTGGTTCTGTGTAACAGAACTGATTCATTGGGAAAGGCCAGGCATCACAGTGATCAGGTTTTCATTTCATGGGTTTTCCCCATATTCAAAACTGAGCAGACCTAATGTTGAAACTAAATTTAGCGTTGGATGCTTTAAAACAGAGAGAGAGAGAGAGAGAGAGAGAAAGAGATAGAGGGAGGGGAATCGAATGGAGAAGAATCAGAGCCGAAAGAAGGAACTGAGAACAAGTGTGGTGCTTCATTGTGCAATTTAGCAGTTTATCTGTTAAAATCAGTCAAGCGTGACTTACACACACACACACACACACACAAGTACACAAGCCCAGGAAACATTTTTTTTTTTGTAATTTATTGTAATAAAAAAACGGATCTGCACTGTTTTTGGAGACATGATTGCAACATCTGGTGCCTTAGAGAATGTTTGACTTAATAAAGATGAGAAAAGGGTCTTCTTAAAGGGGAATTCCAGCATTAACTTCTATTGGGGGATGTAAACAAGCCGCTTGCTAACTAGTGACAGGTTTGGTGTGAAATGGTTCGTTTGATTTCTCTACAGTTGTGGTGAATGGAACCAGAGGAAACAGAAATCCAGCCACTTTATTTACTATCCAGACCTGCCACTGAACAAATGTGCATCTTTTGATTTTATGTGTAATTAAAATGGATATCATTAAATGTACTGTAATATTAGTATTATAATATAGTACTATAATAATAAACATTCAATTTTAATAAATATTATGTATTAAATGGCTAATATTAACTATCAAAGACTATTTTACCTCACCACACCCTGCATGTCTTCTTAGCACTATTGTATAACAGTCCCTTGAGTATTAGGCAGTGTTTTCGTAACCTTATCACTTGACGGGGGAGGTGTTAAACTGATCCGGACGTCTGGTTCCACTCGGCACCACTGTGAGGTTTCTACAGAAACGTTTCACTTTAAACCACTTTTAAATGATTCTGAATGAAAATAAATCATGCAAAAATTTGGAGCAAAAAAACATTCACGACTAGAGAAATCTGTTTATCGGAATTAAGGTTTTCTTATATTGAAATAAAGCTTGTACTGTCTTTTCCTCTTTATTTCCAAGGGTGCCAATACATCTGGTGCTGTCGTGTGATACAGAACCTCAGCGGAACTTGACATTATATAAAGCTTTATATGAAGCTTTGCATTTATATTACAAATCTATAGAACATTGTGAAATAATTTTTACGTTTTCTTGATCAGAAACATTCATCCACGTAAACCACACTTATGAGACACCACTATTTTTAACCTCCTTTTCTTTTCTCAGAACCTCCTGTTGGTGTGGTGGCTCTGACCCAGGGTAGCGAGGTCATCCTGGACTGCGGTGGCGGCATCACTGTGGACGGCGAGCCTTTAGAAGCGACCCTGAAGCACAAACAGAGGTTCAGGAGAGCAGGGGTCACAACTGGCCTTTGGACAACCCAAAGGGAGCGAGAGAACACTGGTACTGCTGGAACGTACAATTCTGAAACACATCAGAACCAGACTGCCGCTGGAAATCGTGTTGAAGACCAAAGGGAAGCTGTAGCTACTGCTAAAACTCCTACAGTCACAACGAAGAAGCAGATGAGGCGTGATTTTACCATCAGCCAACCCCCCCAGACAAACAGAGTGGGCGGGGAAGGAGGAGGAGCTTTTGGCGTAACCATGGAGACGGGTATGGCACGCTTATTAATAAACATATTGTCCTTATTAGCACGGTCGGACAGAATTCTAGTATTGCAATTACACCGGTACATGTTGCCAACTGTCTTAACTGATGAACCAGCAATGGGCCCTGGTTAAAAATAATTACTGTTTGATGTCTTGATTCATCGGAACACCCAGAGAAACATTCTGGAAATGTGATTACGGAGTTATCCTCCCATTGATAGTAGGCTGTGGAAAATATGTAGAATAAAATAAAAGTATTTCTCACATGTAGATGATTCTTGGGCACCCAAGTATATTTTGTCCCATTTTAACAATTTCAAAAACCTTCTATGATATACTGTAGAAACTGTGATGTTGTAAAAATTATAGTCTAAACCCTAAATATGCCCCCAAATATGCTCCCAAAACACTTTAATTTCATTTTAAACTCAGCTTAATACATTACCCTTTAAAAAATGTAAAGGTAAACCTGTACAGTTTACACTGAGCTGCTGTCTCCCGCAGTGCTAGAAGGTAAAAGACTGATGTTACTCCTGTATAGACTGTACTGTAAATCATGCACGGGTGTTTTCTTTGGTAGAAGCAGGTAAATACAGTAATAACAAAACATTAAGAACAAAATGAAAAACACGAGAACACTCAGAGAAACACTCGAGACGCTCCACGCGGGAAATTGTTCTGATGCAGGAATGCTGGACTGCAGCTGCCAGAGATGTAAAATTTGTGTCTACTATAGAATGTTTTTTGAAAGAAAAAGTATTAGGATCCCTGAAACATACACAACAGTGGGGGAGGCTGAAGGCTAGCACTTCCCAGAGACACTTGACTACTGAAGCCCTGTTGTAATAGCTAGCTGGTAGGCTAGTGGTTAGGGCATTCGCCCTGCGATCACAAAGTCCAGGTTCGGTTCCCAAGACCGCTAGGGGCCGCTGAGGTGCCCTGAGCAAGGTACTGTCCCCACACACTGCCCCCCGTGCTGTTCACACTGTGTGCTGTGGTGTGTTCACGTATGACCGAATGATCACTTTCACTTCACTTCACTAATAATAGCAAATTGTTGTTGTCAGCTAACAGACATCCGCTCTTTAGGGGGGGTGAGATGGATGGCCTTTGCGTCCACCCAGAATACCACATTGTGCTTTTTGAGGTCCGGTGATGCATGGCTGTGCCATCACTGGGGATTAGGACCTTTGCATAATCAGTGGTGCCACTCGGGACCTGTTAAATGATTGCTGCAATGCATTAGGGTCAAAAACCAAGTGGTACTAGATTAAGAATAGTAGTAAAAGGCAAAATGTAGGGTGTTTTCACATATAGTCCCCTTAAAAGGAACCAGAATCAGTCCTCTAGAAGCGGACCAACAGAAAAGGAATTTGAAAGGGAACTCTTCTTTTTCTGTTCACACTTTAAGTTCCTTATCCAACCTGCCACCACTGTTCCTTTACATTCACCATTCTTGGGATTTTTTTTCTACACAAGAGATGATGGAGAGCAAGAATGCTTTGAGTCTGAGCAGCTTGGTCGAGAAACTTGATCGCAAGAATCTATAAGTTCATTTATTTATTTATTTATTTATTGATTGATTGATTGGGTTGTTACGTTTTATGATAATTTATTTGTTTCCTTTTTTTTTAAGTTTGTTTCTTTATTTTCTGTTGTGTTTCCCCACGTGATCTACCTATGAGTTAACTGAACCGTGCCGCGAAGTTAAAGCTAGGTGGTCTCGGTTCATTTCAGAGGGGTCTGGCGCGTTCACATATACACAAAAATGCTGACATTGTTTTTATTTATTAAGTAAGATTTTAACACATTCACTGAGTGAGGCAGAGGGCTGCCAGCAATGAGGGTCGCCCGGTGTGTGGGGACTGTACCTTGCTCAGGGGAACCTCAATGGTGCCACTAGCAGTCCTGGGTTTTGAACCCACGACCTTCTGATCACAGGATTAACTCCCTGACCATTAGGCCACCAGTTGCCCCAGTCCAATATCACGATAATAAAACTTCATTTTCATCCCGCCCTTAGGCACAAGTATGGATTACGAGGACTATGAGGACTATGGAGAGGAGGAGGGGCGGCGGGTGACCAGGGGCATTAGAAGAGAAACGCGCTGGACCTGCAACGGCCGGAGAGTGCGGAGCATAAAGAGAGGGTGGGCTCTGAGGCTGCCTGCTGTCCAGCTGACTGACTCAGGGAACTACAGCTGCTACAGAGGAGACCAACTCGTTTCATCTGTTAAAATCAGTGTAGGAGGTAAGGCTTGCGCAATATGGGGGGGGTTTACATTTTATTGTGATTCAATTGATGTACATTGGCTTTATGTATCACGCATTATATATCACAGCAAAATCATTTGTGAAATCCTAATGTGATGTGGTTCAAATTTATCTTGCATTATTTTCTCTTGTTTAGCCATGACCATTCAGCAATATTAATAACTCCCATCTAGGGCTGCACGATATTAGGAAAACATGCAATATGCGATAATGTTGTTGAGTGTTGCGATGGTGATATCACATGCGATAAGTGAGTAAAAACTTAGCCTTTATAGTGTTTATGTTTCTCTGCTTTGGATTTGCTGGTAATCCAGACGCTGACTAGTCTATGCAGAAAAAAAGGTAAATGCAATACTTCCATTCCAACATGTTTTTTTTTAAAGAATTTACTTAAACAGAGCATTTTAATACCTCCCATAAAACATTTGAAGCATTGAACATTGTTGAAAAAAATCTGAAAATATTTTTTAATAATTGTTTAAAATAATTTTAAAAATATTTTTAAATTATGTGTAAATAAATGTAAACAATACTTTAAATTATAGTAAGTTCTTAGCCAGAGAAAAAAATAGCAAAAGGATCAGTCTATAACAGCAGCACAGAAGATGAAGAAACTGCCCCTCTTCCCTGTGGCACTCTGTGGGTGAAGAGTTTTGGAAAAACACCATTTATTGCAGTTCAGTCACTTTTTTGCGATGCGTATATTGTGCATGTTAATATCACGATGACGGTAAATTTGCGATACATTGTGCAGCCCTACTCCCATCATTCCTTTTCTGTAATCACCATTAACTTGCATTGCAGCTGTTCACCATTATCACCATTAACTTGCATTGCAGAATGTTCAAACCGGTTTAATGGAAAGCAGTCAGTGGCACTCCCATGTGACGTTAAGCACTGAGGGGTTAAATGCTAAAATGTTGCATTAAAATAAATAGACTGAAGCTTCCTTATGTTTTTCAGTGCCTCCGGAAACACCTACTTTATCCTGCCACAAGAAATTTCACACTAGCAAAGTCCGCTGTGAGTGGATATCCAGGCAGCCTATTTACCCCCGGCCTCAGTGTTACCTCCTCATCAGGACAGGGTAAGTAAGAGCCTGTTAGAAAGTGTGTAGGACCGGGATATAAATAAGGTCGCACTCTTGTAAATCTTCCTTAATCCATTACCATGGGGAAGTCTAAGAGTATGGAAGATTATAAGCACAGACATTCAAATGGCTAGTTGGCATTTCAATACTCAATCAGAGCATGTAATCTGAAAATACATTTTGCAATTGGCAATTCAATGTGCAAAGTGCTGATGCAAACCTTAATTCATTTCAAAATATTTTGAATAATAAATGAAGTAACCAGTCACTGAATTGCCGGATTGCCCTGGGTTTTGTGCCTCTTTATTTAAATGCAATTGAGCCCCCGGCAATTACATAACATGTTGGGGGAAAAATCCCAACTGTCAGATCACTCATCACTAACGACGTCACTTTCTTGTTCAGGACCTCACCAGAATCCATTCAACTGCGTGATTTGTTTAATGCATCAGCACTTCGCACATTGAATTGCCAATTGCAAAATGTATTTTCAGATTACATGCTGAGATTGAAGATTGAATTGACAATTGAGAAAAGAATAGCTATTAAAATGTTTGTGCTAGACCACTAGAGGTGCTTCAGATGATCCGCAGAATAGGGTGCAGCACAAAAGAGTGACTCCCATCCAGTCGTGTTACATGTACAGCCTGAAATAGCATGCAAACACACTGTGGGATGTGATGTTGTTAATTTAGTCTTTTTTGTGTTTCCATTGAGAAGATTTCATTACATTTACATTTCAGGTAAAGGAGCTTTCTAAAGTACTTTATAAAACAACACTCATTAGAGTCAATGTGATAACAAGCAATTTGAGAATGTGGGAAAAATAACCAATTGATGTGATGTTTTGTTATTTATTTCATGTTATCATTTCTAAAATTGATTTAACCCTCTGCACCCGAACCATGCGGTATCGCGTCAAAAGCCCAACGCTGCTAAAAATGGTCTTATACAAAAGTACATCCTTATTTGGAGCTGTCAGAGTTGCGGGCGTGATTTACCTCGGGGATCGTAGGAACGGACAGATAGCCAGGATTCCATGCTCGTGTCTTTATTAAATGAAAACAAGGCAAAAACAAACGGGCACGCGGGCCACCAGGAGCATAAACAGGTTTCAAACACGGGATAAAGGCTGGGAAAGTGAGGCGATGGACACATGAGGAAAGAATGACAAAAACAGGCATATATACACAACTTAATCACGGGGAAACACGAGACAGCTAAACTAAGGAGACACGTAACACATAAACAGAAAACATGTGACACAGACACGTGACAAAAACCAGAACGTCAAAATAAAGGTCCCCAGAACACACAGAACAGAAAACAGGGTCAAAAACAGAAAAACAGTGGCCTCTAGCGGCCACCGATCGTGACAGGAGCTTCTGTGTGTTTGGGTCAACAGTGGAGGCTTCATGTGTCGCAGGAAGCTTCGTTTCGTAATCGTACGTGATGTAGAATCAGAGATTTCAAACTTGAACATGAAAGTCATGGTTTTGGGAACTTGGTGTCAGTTTTTACAGTGGTGTTGTTTGAAAGTCAAAATAATAATGTATTTTATTGATCGTAAAAAACGGAAAAACTGAAAAACAGAAGCACAATCACGTGTATGTGTGTGGGGGGGGGCGGGTGAGAGTGTGGGCTGGGGCTGAGCGTAAGCTGCTCTTTTGACTGATCTTAAGTTCAGTGTAGACAGAGTGGAACTGTATATAAATTAAATGGAAATGGAACAAGGAGAAAACAAAGGAGAACTGAAACTCCTCAGTCAAGGAGGGGCAGAATAGACATGTCTAGTCCAGCTGAGGGGCCTGTGTAGGCCTGAGGGAATTGAAGACAGACTGCCAGAAGGGATGGGCCAAAACTTGAAACAAACGCAAACGTAAAGTGCAACTGGGGCAGCTGGTAGCCTAGTGGTTAGGGCATTCGCCCTGCGACCTGAAAGTCTGGGTTCGATTCCCAAGACCGCTAGGGACCGCTGAGACACCCTGAGCAAGGTACCGTCCCACACACTGCTCCCCGGGTCCTGTGTTCGTAGCTGCCCCCTGCTTCACTTGGTGAATGGGTTAAATGCAGAGGAAGAATTTCGTGCTGTTCACACTGTGTGCTGTGGTGTGTTCGCGTATGACAAATGGTCACTTTCACTAAAGTGGATATAAGAATAGGAAGCATATTAAATGACAAAAACAAAAGTGACTGAATATTTCTTTCACCTCTTTGTAGAATTAACTGTGTTATAAACTGCCGAACACTTAGTGTTCTCTCTCTCTCTCTCTGTCTCTCTCTCTCTGTCTGTCTCACTGTCTCTCTCTCTCTCTCTTTCTCTCTCACTTTCTCTGTCTCTCTCTCTCTCTGTCTGTCTCACTGTCTCTCTCTCTCTCTCTCCCTCTCTCTGTCTCTGGGTGAAGCTAAAATGGCCATCTATATCAGCAGAAAGAACAAAAATGAGGATCAACCTGGGAATGATGTGCTAGTTTTGTTTCCGGCTCTTGTCAAGGCCAGAGTCTTAATTGAGTCTTAATTCCGGTTTTAGAAGCTTATGCAGGATTTAGAAACATTTGAAGCGGTGTGGTGCTGTAGGCAGGCACTATGTACGGTCATTGATGAAAATTTGTACTTTAGTCACATTCTGTAGTTTTTTTTCTCCTTTTAATTTTATTATTTGATGTCATAATGAGAGTTTAAACTATTTGAATTTCTCTGTGGTTTGGTAACCAATTAATAATGTTTTAAAATCTCAAAAAATCTCTCTCTGTCTCTCTCTCTCTCTGTCTTTCTCTCTCTGTCTTTCTCTCTGTGTCTCTCTATCTCTCTCTCTCTCTGTCTCTCTCTCTGTCTCTCTCTGTCTCTCTCTCTCTCTCTCTTTCTCTCTCTGTCTCTCTCTCTGTCTCTCTCTGTCTCTCTCTGTCTCTCTCTCTCTCTGTCTCTCTCTCTATGTCTCTCTCTCTATGTCTCTCTTTCTATCTCTGTCTCTCTCTCTCTCTCTCTCTCTGTAGGTTTGAGAACTTCTCTCGTATGTCCTGTTCCTACTCGGCTGAGCGTTCTCGGTGCTGGTGTGCCCTCCCCACTGAGGAGGGCGACAAAAACTACTACGATGCCAGGCTTTGTGTGACCAACACAGCCGGCAGTGCTGCCAGCCGCCCCCTAAAATACAGTCCGGATAACATCAGTGAGTGCTCCAGGGAGACTGTCCCCTGTAGTTAGGGAATGCCGTAAAGGTACATGTGAATCATCTGAGTGATGTTTGGTGTCTGGAGTTGTATTATTTAGTTTGGCACGGAATCTTCAAGTCTAATGGAACTAACAGGTAATGGAAACATATAGCCAGCCATTAGCGTGGAGCTTACTGCATGTCCGTCTCATACTCACCTCAAACACTGTGGAGCTGTTCAGTGATCTCCAAAAGACGCGCTTATGTGGTTTCTGACACCATATGATAGTGTTATCTTTAAACATGGACTCACTGTACATTTAAATTCTAAAACCCGGCTAATTCTAACTGCTGAGTCACAGCCAAATAGTTACTAGTACAATGACAGTTTTTTCTTCAACTATAGGCCAAAATTTGTCATCTGTTTAGGCAAACTAGGCCGTGAAAGCAGCCGATTACAACCACATACGGCTGCAAAGCATCCCAATCTTACAGGCCTTTTACTGCACAGGCTCGTATGGAGTGTTTTATTGATTTTTTGTATCACATCTTCTACAGGGAACAAACCTAAATATGGAATTTTCTGCTCATTCTGCATATTTGCAATGTTTTTGTTTTATTTTTTCTCAATATGTTGAAATCAGCAAAGAATTAGTTACGTTTTATGCTGTGAAGTGTCCCAGTAATTTTATCCATGTAGTTATAATTATTTATTTAATTATGCAGAAGTATGTTCTCTGTAGAGGATGTGTACTTATTTACAACTTTTTTTCATTTATTGTTTTTCTTTTTATGTGGCGCGAAAGTTTGGGCATCCTGGTCAGATGACCAATGACAACTGTAAATAAGTACATATCCTGTGATTTCTGCACATTATAATACATAATTACTGCTTGATGCATTTAACCTGATCACTAGCTGGGTCTAGAAGGACTTGTTGACATTGTCTTAACGAAACCTTTTGTCTAAGGGTGTTTAAACTGGCGTACGCTCACTGTGTCTGAAATTGGAGCCTTGTTTGAGAATATTGGTTCTCTCAGGGCACTTGAAATCAGTGAATGTTGATTCATATCGCACAATTGTGTGAGTGGGTGTGTGTTTGTGTACTTGGGGTGATATGAATGTTTGCCTAAAACAGAGAATGTTATTCTTATCATCCTTTAAACTGACTTATTGTGTGTGTGTGAGTAGTTTACATATGAAAAGAATGCTGCCATCCAGTTGACTGAAAAATCTCATTCTGTTCCTGAAAGCAGTGTTGCTCCAAACAGTGATGGTACACAGCTCATGGCGGCATGAAGCCGTGTAAACATTGCTAATGTGATGCTGTTGTCAGCATAACAGCAGGCTGTCTTATAGTGTCTCGTACTCACACAGGTGATTCTCAGCACATCCGATGGTGTGACTGAGTGCCTGGGCTTCAGCCACGAACGTACACTACCCCTTTTCCAAAAATCAATATCTTATATTTCACCGGCCAATTCTTTTCCTTATTGTAGGTTTTTGCCAGTTTTCGTCCGTTTGCTGGGTCTCTCCATATTATACAATGCGACCAAGCTGGGAGAGTGAAGGCTAGCATTTTATTTCTATTTGGGCCCTCACTTTCCTCCAATACTCGATGCAATGTCAGCCCGTGTATCCGAACTGGCAGTTAGCGTTCTCCTTCAAGCGCTTTGGGTTGTCCACTAACTGTGTTGTAGTGGCAGTTAATGGAAAGATATGGAATGATATGCCGACGGTCCCGAACCATCGGCCATGGACAGACATCATTCTGTGAGTCATTTGAAACCGGGCCGCACAGAAAGACGGAATATAAAATATTTGATTGATTATCAGTCTTTTATTTTGAAAAAGCGCTCGTCTTGGTCACTTGGTCACCGTCTTGGTCACGGTACACCAGAAACTTAGCCCACAAGCTAGCAAAAATCGGTAATAAACAGGAACTTCTTTGAGGAACTTTGTATTTTTACGCACTTTGTTTTTAGTTGTATCTGTGCCGGTCCGTGAAAATACTGTTTTACATGAAACTGGTCCGTGGTGCAAAAAAAGGTTGTGGGCCGCTGTCTTGGAGGATTTACCTGCTTGCCTCCTCCCCTCCCAGTATTGATGATCTCATGTTTTTGGGTCCCAGCTAGTGGCTGTGTGAATATGACTGAAATTGGGGTGTCTACTATTTAAAAAAATTAATACATCAAAGGAGTATACATCAGCGGAAGAGTTTGAACACCGTTTTAATGTGTGATGTTTTAATGATTGTTTGTATACTTGCATAAGGGAATTTGTGATTAATTTACTTTAACAGTATGTAACAGTAAATTGATTCTAGCTGAAATCTCTCTCTCACTGTTTTCCTCCTTAGTCAAGCCAGACCCTCCTGCCAAAGTGGTGGTGAAACCAGTTAAAGGTCATCTTCACACTCTGGTCGTCTCGTGGTCTTATCCTTCTACCTGGAAATACGGCTTCTACTATCTCAGTTTCCGGCTCAGGTATCGGCCCCTGCAGGCCAGGGAGGTAAGAAAAAAAAGAAAAAGAAAAAAAAAAAGAAAAAAAAAAAAAAAAAAGATATATATATATATATATATAAATAAAAATTATAAATATTTATAAAAAATTAGTTTTAAATCACCACCAATAATGTTTTTTTTTTAAGTTTTGTTGTAGATACCTGCATAAAATGATTTTAATATGATTAATAAAATTAATAAAATTAAAGTTCTGGAAATATTAATATCCATTTTAGCAACGAACAAACAAAATATTTTATAATGTGTTGTTCCACAAATGTGCGAAATACTTTTAGTGTATAATATTTCTGTCTATACTGTATGGCCAAAAGGTGGATGCTACTCTTAATTATTGAGTTCAGATATTTCAGCCACACCTATTGCTAACACAAGTATAAAATGAAGCACAGAGGCATTCTTCATAGACAGACACTAGCAGTAGAAGTTCTGCTTGCTTGCAGTTGTCCATTGAATCCGATGATGACATCCACTTCTGTCTTCTAGCGGTGAGTTTTTTGGTGGCGGAATAGCCCTATCCTGGATCCACAGATCCTGTTGCAGATGGGGCATGTGAAAGTGGTGATTGTGTTGCTGGCAGTCATGGGTTTTTTTCTCCTCCTGAGCATTCTGTTCTGTCTCTTAGCTGTCCTTTCGTCCTCCAGTAACTGGGACCCTTCTAAACACCGCTGTCTCCTGGTGTTACGGTGGGCAGCCATGTACTCCAGGTCCCCCGAGTTGATTTTACACCTCCTTAGCGCTGTTTTCATTTGGTCTTTGTAGCGCTTCATCTGCCCTCCAGCAGAGCGTTGGGCTTGGTGTAGCCAACCATACAGCACTCTGCAAGGTAACCGATCATCAGACATCCTTATACCATTCCCCAGCCATCAGAGCTGGTGTTGGGTGATTATGGCCTCAATCCTTTTGCTGCCTGTGTTTCTGAGTATCTCAGTTTGAGGTACCCTTTCACACCAAGTGATGCCAATGATGTGCTGACTGCAGCGTATATGGAAATGTTCAGATTTTTGTGTGAAGATTAAGGTTTTTGTTCTGAAAGACCCACTGCCTGCGTCTCCCAAAGGCAGCTGATGCTTGTTGGATTTGATTCTGGACGTTGTTGTCAATGCTGTTGTCTTCAGAGAGAATACTCCCAAGGTATCCGAATCATGGCACTACTGACAGCTGTTTACCATTGAGAGTGAAGACAGGTGGTGTTAGCAGGATGCTAGCACTCCATTGGCAGACTGCTTCTGTTTTGGTGATGTTTATTGTGAGCCTCAACCTGCTGCATTCAGAACAGCCTGAAGATCTTGTGGGTTGTGAGACACAGTTGCGCAGTCATCTGCATACTGCAGCTCAAGGACCCTTATTTTGTGCAGTTTGGTGGTTGCTTGCAGCCTCCTGATGTTAAAGAGGTTGCCATCTAGCCTGTAGACTACAGTCACCCCACTGCTGTCGCTGGGTGAAGCCTATAAGAACGATGTTAAAGAGAACAGGTGCAGACCTCTGCCTGACCCCTGTGCAGACTCCTGACCTCCAACAGTCACCCTAGTGGTCATTCAATCATGACACTGGTGAAGGATGTTCACAAATTTGCTAGGGCGCCCAATCCGGAGGAGTACATCCAATAAACCATCTCTCTTCATAGTGTCAAAAGGCTTTAGAGAGATGAAAGCCATGAACAAATGCCATGAACGGGTCCCTGTGTTGTTCCCTGCACTTTACCTGAAGTTGCCGGGCTGTGAAGACCATGTTGACCGTACTCCTGTGATTCAGGAAGCATTGACTCTGTGATGTTATTGATCTGTATAATGTATATAATGTCAATGCATGAACTTCATGTTATGTTTCTGTGTGTGTGTGTGTGTGTGTGTGTGTGTGTGTGTGTGTGTGTGTGTGTGTGTGTGTGTGTGTGTGTGT